>NW_026468517.1:0-12332 GCF_026875155.1 Cherax quadricarinatus | reverse complement strand
AGGGGGGAAAACTGTTTTAATCAAATCATTATTTAGTTGTAGCTAAAATTAGAGTAAGCGGTAGATGGGACAAAAGGAAAATGGCAACACAAGTAAGAGAGAGGTGAAAGTGTATAAACTAAGGGAGGAGGAAGTTCGGGTGAGATATAAGCAACTTTTGGCAGATAGGTGGGCTAGTGCAAGTATGAGGGGGGGGGGGCATTGAAGAGGGTTGGAATAGTTTTAAAAATTTCAGTATTAGAATGTGGGGCAGAAGTTGTGGCTATAGGAGGGTGGGTGCAGGAGGAAAGAGGAGGGGATTGGTGGATTGATAAAGTAAAAGGTGTGATAAAAGAGAAGAAGGTAGCTTATGAGAGGTTTTTACAAGCAGAAGTGTTAATAAGAAGAGCAGAGTTAATGGAGAGTAAAAGAAAGGTGAGAGGGGTGGAGGAGTGCAGAAGGAGAGCGATGTTAGAGTGGGAGAGGCACTGTCAAGAAATTTTGAGGGAAAATAAGAAAAAATTTGGAGTGAGATAAACAAGTTAAGAAAGCCTGGGGAACGAATGGATTTGTCAGTTAAAAACAGAGTAGGGGGTTAGTAGATGGGGAGATGGAGGTATTGGGTTTAGGTGGCAGGAATATTTTGAGGAACTTTTAAATGTCGACGAAGAAAGGGAGGTGGTAATTTCGTGCACTGGCCAGGGAAGTATACCATCTTTTAGGAGTGAAGAAGAGCGGATGTGAGTGTGGGGAGGTGTGTGAGGCATTACGAAAAATTTGAAAGGGGGTAAAGCAGTTTGGGATTTGACAGGATCATGACAGAAATGGTAAAAGCAGGGGAGGATATAGCTTTGGGAGTGGTTGGTATTTTTGTTTAATAAATGTATGAAAGAGGGGAAGGTACCTAGAGATTGGCAGAGAGCAAGTACAGTTCTTTTATATAAAGGGAAGGGGGACAAAGAGATTGAAAAAAATTACAAAGGAATAAGGTTACTGAGTATACCGGGAAAAGTGTACGGTAGGGTTATTATTGAAAGAATTAGAGGTAAGACAGGGAAAGTAAAGGGTTGCAGATGAGCAAAAAGATTTTAGAGTGAGTAGGGGATGTGTAGATCAAGTGGGTTTTCATTGAAGCATATATGTGAACAGTATTTAGATAAAGGTAGGGGAAGTTATCATTGCATTTATGGATTTAGAAAAGGCATATGATAGAGTGGATAGGGGAGCAATGTGGCAGATGTTGCAAGTATATGGAATTGGTAGTAAGTTATTAAATGCTGCAAAGAGTTTTTATGAGGATAGTGAGGCTCAGGTTAGGGTGTGTAGAAGAGAGGGAGACTACTTCCCAGTAAAAAGTAGGTCTTAGACAGGGATGTGTAATGTCACCATGGTTGTTTAATATATTTATAGATGGGGTTGTAAAAGAAGTAAATGCTAGGGTGTTCGGGAGAGGTGTGGGATTAAATTATGGGGAATTAAATACAAAATAGGAATTGACACAGTTACTTTTTGCTAATGATACTGTGCTTATGGGAGATTCTAAAGAAAGTTGCAAAGGTTAGTGGATGAGTTTGGGAGTGTGTGTAAAGGTAGAAAGTTGAAAGTGAACATAGAAAAGAGTAAGGTGATGAGGGTATCAAATTATTTAGAAAGAGAAAAATTGGATATCAAATTGGAGAGAAGGAGTATGGAAGAAGTGAATGTTTTCAGATATTTGGGAGTTGACATGTCAGAGGATGGATTTATGAAGGATGAGGTTAGCCATAGAATTGATGAAGGAAAAAAGGCAAGTGGTGCATTGAGGTATATGTGGAGACAAAAAAACTTTATCTATGGAGGCAAAGAAGGGAATGTATGAAAGTATAGTAGTTCCAACACTCTTATATGGGTTTGAAGCTTGGGTTGTAAATACTACAGCGAGGAGGCGGTTGGAGGCAGTGAAGATGTCCTGTCTAAGGGCAATGTGTGGTGTAAATATTATGCAAAAAATTCGGAGTGTGGAAATTAGAAGGTGTGGAGTTAATAAAAGTATTAGTCAGAAAGCTGAAGAGGGGTTGTTGAGGTGGTTTGGTCATTTAGAGAGAATGGATCAAAGTAGAATTACATGGAAAGAGTATAAATCTGTAGGGGAAGGAAGGCGGGGTAGGGGTCGTCCTCAAAAATGTTGGAGGGAGGGGGTAAAGGAGGTTTTGTGGGTGAGGGGCTTGGATTTCCAGCAAGCATGCGTGAGCGTGTTAGATAGGAGTGAATGAAGACGAATGGTATTTGGGACCTGACGATCTGTTGGAGTGTGAGCAGGGTAATATTTAGTGAAGGAATTCAGGGAAACCGGTTATTTTTATATAGCCGGACTTGAGTCCTGGAAATGGGAAGAACAATGCCTGCACTCTAAAGGAGGGGTTTGGGATGTTGGCAGTTTGGGGGGATATATTGTATTTCTTTATATGTATATGCTTCTAAACTGTTGCATTCTTAGCACCTCTGCAAAAACTGATTATGTATGAGTGAGGTGAAAGTGTTGAATGATGAAACTATTTTCTTTTTTTTGGGATTTTCTTTCTTTTTGGGTCACCCTGCCTCGGTGGAGACGGCCAACTTGTTGAAAAAAAAAATAGTATTATTTCTGAAATGTTTCACTTTCATAGCAGATTTCTTCAGTTGAATAAAGTAGTAACTAAAATAATGGGGAAAGTTGAAGAGATTCTGTGAGGGAGGTTCAGTCCCTCAATTTTGATAGAAGTGGAAAGATTAATACTGTGGAACTGAACAACTTTTATCAAAGCTGAAGGACTGAGCACCTCAGAATTACTTCTCCATATCATTTAAAGTTGAGGGACTGAACACCTTAATCTCTTCTTCAACTGTACCCATTATTTTGGCCACCTCTATACTCAAATGATGAAGCCAACTGAGCAGGTGTAACATTTTGTGAATGTAAATATCAAAATGATACAAATGTGTCGAATTCATCTATATTATATCTGTTAAATTAGTGTTCTTGGTTTATTGATTGTTGAAAATATGGGTTATGTTATGTAGCAGTTATTCTGTTGAGGGCATAAGTGCCCTCAAGACTAAATAAAGAAAGAGGACATGAATGTATTTAGATATTTGGTAATGAACATGGCTGGTTTTAGGGGTCTATGAAAGGTGGGTGTAAGCCACAGAATAGACAAGGGGAAAAGTTATGTTGAAGCAACCATGGAAAGAAAAGTTAATCTATGGAGAACAAGAATGTAGTGGTACCAACACTTGTATGGGTGCGAGGCATGGATTTTAAATCTTGTAGCAAGGAGGCTGGAGGCTGGAGGCATTGGAAATGTCAATCTTGAGAGCATGGTATGGTGTGAATATGCAAAGAATTCAGAGTGTAGAAATTGGAAAATAGTGTAGGATGATAACTAAAAGTATATTTCAGAGAACTGGAGAGGGATTATTGGGGGTAGTTTGGACAGAGAGTATGGAGCAGAATAGGTGATCTAGGAGGGTGTTTAAATCTGGGGTGAAGTATGGAGGAGAATAGGAACATTTGCTGGTGAGCATTCTTCACTAATTTTTTTTTTTTTTTTTTTTTTTTTTTAGGTTGAATTTGTATATAGAATTATGGTTCGTTTTTATTTTACAAAATGTTTGTGATTATCAAATTTTTTCAGGGTTATGGCTACTGTTCATATATAATTTATATCCAGTCATTTAAAAAATGTTGCAGTACAGTATATGTTGGTTACACATTGTAGTAACTCTTTCTCTGTTGTCTAACTCAATGGATTAATTTCCAGGCAGAGATGCATTATGGGGTCATTGCATGATTGAGTCAGTTCACACAAAGAGAAATGAGATTCATGCACTCACATAGTTGCTCTTCATTATAGATCCATTCAAAGTGCAACTTGGCTCAAGAGCTGAAAAAACTATTCGACAAAAAGCAGAAGTTAAGAGGTATTACAGAACAACATTGATCAGATTGTTAAGTCATCTGAATACAGCCTGTCAAACCCATTGGTAAAATTGCTTACAAGTTCTAAAACAAATTTTCACATTGTAGTATGATACTTAGTTATGATTCATTTAGAATACAGTGGACCCCCGACTTACGATGTCCTGAACCTACATTAAAACGGACTTATGATGCTTGCCAGCATAAAAATTTGACCCCGACATACGTTGGAAAACTCGACTTACATCATTCGTCCTGTACGCGTCCACATGTCTGTCTGGCCTGAGCGCTTCAACTGAGCTAGTGTGACATTGTTTACAAGCTGGCGCGGACGGTTGCACGCATACATTCGATAAATTTTGTATTATTCCAGTGTTTTTAGTGCTTGTAACTGCTAAATAAGCCCAAAGAAAGCTTCTAGTGCCAACCCTGTGGTAAAAAGGGTGAGAATTACTATCGAAATACTATCATACCATGGTCAGCTGCTGCTGCACCTCGGTCAGCTGCTGCTGCACAACGGTCAGCTGTACTACTCGAAGATGTGGAGAGACTGTTATTGGTGTGGCTTATCGAGAATACCGAGAAACAATTAACCCCAGAGGGTTACCCAAGAAAGTCAGTGTGTCATCGAGGACTGTCTAACCTATTACCATTGGAGTCCTTAATCTTGTCCCCCAGGATGCGACCCACACCAGTCGACTAGCACCCAGGTGAAAAAGAAAAAGTGCCTGGAACTAGTGCTCATATTGGTGAATTTAAGGCCAGCAAAGGTTGGTTTGAGAGATTTAAGAATCATAGTGGCATACACAGTGTGATAAGGCCTGTTCTGGAAGAAAATGCAAACAGGGCGCTACATTACTCAGGAGGAAAAGGCACTCCCAGGACACAGTGTCTCATCACTCATCACTACATCTTTAATAAAGGTGTCATTTATTCTTCATTTAGTACACTAGTACATGCACAATGTGCATATATTGTGCATGTATCCTTCTTTTAGTGTGTTGGAAAATGTATATTTCATGTGGTAAAAAAAAAATTTCATACTTTTGGGTGTCTTGAATGGATTACAGTGGACCCCCGCATAACGATTACCTCCGAATGTGACCAATTATGTAAGTGTATTTATGTAAGTGCGTTTGTACGTGTATGTTTGGGGGTCTGAAATGGACTAATCTACTTCACAATATTTCTTATGGGAACAAATTCGGTCAGTACTGGCACCTGAACATACTTCTGGAGTGAAAAAATATCGTTAACCGGGGGTCCACTGTATTTGATTTCAATTATTTCTTATGGGGGAAAATGAATTTGACTTACGATAATTTCGTCTTACGATGTGCTCTCAGGAATGGATTAATATCGTAAGTCGGGGGTCCACTGCATTATATTTGGGGTAGATGTTGAAAGTGTATGGAATAGATAATAAAAAAGATTTATGAAAGAAGATGAGAATTGTAATAGTATGAAGGAGAGATTATTTTCTAGTAAAAGTAGGTCTTGCAGGAATGTATGATGTTACCATGGCTGATGAGCATATTTATAGATGGGGTTGTAAAAGAAGTTAATGCTAGTGTGTTGGGGAGAGGTGTGGGATTAAAATGTAGAGAATCTAATATAAAGTAAGATTTGTCACAGTTGCTTTTAGCTGATGACACTGTGCTTCTGGGAGATTCTGAAGAGAAGTTGAAGAGATTGGTGGATGAATTTGAGGGCATATGTAATAGAAAGAAATTAAAAAGTGAAACATATGACAGAGCAAGGTGATGAGGGTAACAAAAAATTTAGGCAATGAAAGATTGGATATCAGACTGGAAGTACGGAGTATGGAGGAAGTGAATGTGTTCAGATATTTGGAAGTGGACTTGTTGGAGGATGGGTCTATGAGAGATGAGGTGAACCTTAGAATTGATTAGAGAAAAAAGGTGGGTGGTGCATTGTGGCATCTGTGGAGACAAAGAATGTTATCCATGGAGACTAAAAGGGGAATGTATGAGATTGTAGTGGTACCAACACTTATATGAGTGTGAAGCATGGGTTGTGAATGTTGCAGTGAGGAGGAGGCTCTGGAACAGTGGAGACATGTCTGAGGGTAATGTGTGATGTGAATGTTATGCAGAAAATTCATAGTTTGAAGATAAGGAGGTGTGGGATTACTAAAAATATAATACAGGAGGTTGAGGAGGGAGTTGTTGAAGCAGTTTGGAGATTTAGAAAGGATGGAGCAATTAGGATAACTTGGAGAATGTATAAGTCTGTTGTGGAGGGAAGGCAGAATAGGGGTCACCCTAGGAAAAGTTAAAGGGAGGGGATAAAGGAGGTTTTGTATGTAAGGGGCTTGAACATCCAGCAGGTGTTTTAGATAGGAGTGAGTGGAGGCAAATAATTTTTATGACATGGGCATGATGTTAAGTATAAGGCAAGGTAACATTTATGAAGGGATTCAAGGAAACCAGTTACCCAGACTTGAGTCTGGAGTGGGAAGTACAATGTCTACACTCTGAAGGAGGGTTGGAAAAATTTGCCATTTTGAGGAGCATCTGAACTGTTGTATCGGCACCCTCTGGCAAGACAGTGATGGTGAAAGAGTTCCTTCTTTTTCATGTCACCTTGCCTCAGTGGGAGATGGCTGGTGTGTTAATAAAATATATAGTATAGTATGACATAGAAAAATATACAGTCATAAGTTTGCATTCTTCCAGTAGTATATTTTGTTTACTTAATCTTTCCCTTACATATATATTTTACAGCTGGATGAATTAATTTTGTTCTAGGTAGTAGGTTGGTAGAGAGCAACCACCCAGGGAGATGCTACCGTTCTGCCAATTGAGTGTGAAACTGTAAATGTTTTACATGATAGTAGGATTGCTGGTGTCTTTTTTCTGTCTCTTAAACATGCAAGATTTCAGGTACGTCTTGCTACTTCTACATATACTTAGGTCACACTACACATACATGTAAAAGCATATATATACACACCCCTCTGGGTTTTCTTCTATTGTCTTTCTAGTTTTTTGTTCTTGTTTTTTTCCCTCTTATCTCCATGGGGAGAATTCTTCCTCCATAAGCCATGCATGTAAGAGGTGACTAAAATGCCAGGAGTAAGGGCTAATAACCCTTCTCCTGTATAAATTACTAAATTTAAAAAGAGAAACTTTCGTTTTTCTCTTTGGGCCACCCTGCCTCGGTGGGATACGGCCGGTTTGTTGAAGAAGAAGAATTAATTTTGTGTAGGTAGTAGGTTGGTAGACAGCAGCCCACCAGGAAGGTACTACGTATTGTCCTTCCAAGGGAGTGTGAAATGGAAGCCTGTAATTGTTTTAGATGATGGTAGGATTGCTGGTGTGTTTATTCTGTCTCATAAACATGCAAGATTTCAGGTACATCTTGCTACTTCTACTTACACTTAGGTCACACTACACTTGCATGTACAAGCATATATATATATATATGCAACCTTCTGGGATTTTTTTCTATTTTCTTACTAGTTCTTGCTCTTGTTTATTTCCTCTCATCTCCATGGGAAAGCAGAACAGAATTCTTCCTCAGTAAGCCATGCGTGTTGTAGGATACTACTAACATGCTGGGAGGAAGGGGCTAGTAATCCCCTTTTCCTGTATACAGTATTAAAGTTAAAAAGAGAAACTTTCGTTTTTCTTTTTGGGCCACTTGCTTCAGTGGGATACAGCCGGTTTGTTGAAAGAAGAGATTAATTTTGTAATAAAATTTAAACCAACATTAAATAGATGCACGTTACTTAATCATAAATCAGTGTTTTTAACAAAAGGCAAACCTATTCTAATGCATCTCTTAAAGCTATAACCTTAAATACTGTACTCATTTATGTTATCTTTTAACACTAGGTTTACGTGAGCTGAATTTGTGTGGCTGCAGGAGGATCACCGACATTACACTAATCTATGCCTTTCATCTGCGGGAATTAAAATTTACCTTAACCTTTCCTTCTGTCAAGCGGTTTGTATTCTATATCTTTATTTTATCATAATACATATTAAAAATATTTAATGTTATACTGTATTTTATGCACATATGCACACACACACAAAAACAAATCTCCAAGTTCCAAATTCTGTACATAATATTCACACCAGTCATCTCTTCACTGCAGTATTTAAAACTCATGCCTCACACACACAATACCTGGTGCATATTCCTTTTTTTGCCTCAGTGGCTAAAGTTCTTTGTCTCCACAGATACCTCGTTGTGTCACCCACCTTTTTTTTCCCCTTGTCAATTCTATTGTTCACGTCATCTTTCAGAGACCCATCCACTGACAGGTCCACTCCCCAAATATCTGAACACATTTACTTCCTCCACACTCATTCTCCATCCAATTTAATATCCAAGCTTTCATTGGCCAGATTTGTGTGTTTATTCTTATTTATACTTATTCTTACATTCACTCTTAATTTCCTTCTTTTAGCATATCCTCCCAAACTCCTTCACCATATTTTGCAACTTCTATTCAAAATCTCCCAAAAGAACCACATCATCAGCTAAAACCAACTGTAACATCTCCCATTTTGTATCTAATATGTTTTCTTTCAATCTCTTCCCACCTGCACCTGCTGTCCTATACTCAAAAACTTCTCTTGTGCACTCTAACACTACAGTGTAAATCTACTCTTACCTTTTTAACTGCCCTCCTCACTACCTATACTCTCTATGGCCCTCCTTTCTCCCAATACCTGTAGTTGCTTATCTTTCCCTGATCTCTATTAACTTCACCTCACTCTTACCCACTGTTGACATTCTCATTGTACCCCATCTGGCCTCATATTTACACCATAGCTACCACTGATAATGATCTGATATATCTGTCACCCATCTAAAAAACATGCACATGTAGAAGTCTACCTGTCAACCATTTATCTACTAATTCATGGTCTATAAAACTGTTGTTATTGGAATCAATATTATTTTTTTTTCCTTTAATTATTTGACCATTTGAATTGATGTCACACATGTGTTCATTTTGTTCATATGTAGTTGGCTTAAAAGTACTCAGTAGAGTATGGTAAGAACTGTCTATTTAATAATTGCAATTGGCATTTTGGGAGACTGGAAGTATTCCTCTTAGATGTGTATCCCAGACTGATGCTGTTGCTGTTGTGGCATGAGTGACCCCTTACCACAAGCCTCTGTCTAACTCACCCAGGCAAACAACCCTCACCATAACCCTCTATCCCACACACCTAGGTACCCACCAAGACCCTCCTTCCCACTCTCCTAAGCAACCATCACTCTTATGACAACACTGCCTCTTATGCCACAGTCCCAGTCACTCGCCACTTTCACCACAACACTTCCTCCCAAACTGCAGGCCTGGGCACACACTTAAACCTCATTACAAGCCTCCCTCCCTCCCTCTCACACTGGTAACCACAGATTTATAATCACATGCCCATGCACCCCTGCCCTCATTCACAAACCTCCCACACCCTAAGCCCCGGCACTCAGTTTCCTAAAAAACAAAAGGGCAGTTACTGAAAGCACATGTAAAGAATCTTGTGTTGGATACAGTTTAAAAATGTCAGAGAGAGAGAATGGAAAGAGTGTTCCATGTATCTCAAACCACTACATTGCTTTTAATTTCAGTGTGAAAAAATCTGATTTGGTATATTATTCCTGGGTAGTAGGTTGGTAGACAGCAATGCCCAGGAAGGTACTACCATCCTGCCAAGTGAGTGTAAAACGAAAGCCTGTAATTGTTTTACATGATGGTAGGATTGATGGTGTCTTTTTTTTCTGTGTCATAAACATGCAAGATTTGAGGTATGTCTTGCTACTTCTGCTTACATTAAGGCCACACTACACATGCCTGTACAAGCATTTATATACACACCCTTCTGGGTTTTCTTCTATTTTTCTTACAAGTTCTTGTTCTTGTTTATTTCCACTTATCTCCCTGGGGAAGTGGAACAGAATTCTTCCTCCGTAAGCCATGGGTGTTGTAAGAGGCAACTAAAATGCCAGGAGCAAGGGGCTAGTAACCCCTTCTCCTGCATATGTTACTAAATGTAAAAGGAGAAACTTAAGTTTTTTCTTTTGGGGCACCCCGCCTCGGTGGGATACAGCCGGTGCGTTGAAAGAAAGAAGATGGTATATTATTGCATTTTCAATCATAATGTAATTTTTAGGGAGAGGGAAAAAGGTTACAAGTACATACTGGATGCTGGAGTCACAAAAAGCTTTCAGTAATTTATCTCATTTGTAAGTTGGTGTCCTCCTATAAGGTTATTTTAGTGATCCTTCAAGGGGAAATATGTTGATGCTGTTGAAGGACTTTGTTGATGCTGTTGAAGGACTTTTAACCAAGAAATTGAAGCTACCCTTCCCTTCCTCAGATCAAATATGATTACCTCTCCCCCCCTCCTCCATTCCTTAGGTGATGCATAACTCTTAAGGGTTTAGCACATTCCCATGAATATTATGTTCATGCTTTTGTATTTGCATGATTCTCCTCGCTTTCTCATTAATTGTTGTAAATATTTTTTAACTAATTCATGGGACACACTTCACAAAAAAATTTGCCTAATATATGGAGGGTAACCACTTTACTATTAAGATTATTTTGTGAATGAATATTAAACATGCATCATTGTTTAAATATGATAAAAATAGAAATCAACTTCTAGGTTGGGGAGAGTGGACTGGAAGCAATGGCCCGTCACTGCCCAAGTCTTGAGGTGTTGATGCTGGCAGAATGTGGCCAGACTACTGACCAAGTCATACTTGTCATTGCTCATTATCTTAAACGTATCAAGACACTAGATCTACAGGTATTAATATGCTACATATTTCTTTATAGCAATGAGTGAGCTTTGTCTTCACATAAAGTACTAGTAATGACTCTCTTTCAATAATAGACCAAAAATACACATTGCTCTTATTTCTTGTGCTTTTTATGTACTGTTTATAATAAGCAAGAAGCCAGCTTTATTACAGCCTCTTGTGTTACTTGGTATCCTGAGGCTGCAAATGATGTCTTAGACTTTGACAACTTGATGCTAATATAAAAAAAAAAAGTGTGGACATATCTGTGTATCTTTTTTCTTAAATTAGAGACTTCTGTTTTTGTTTATATGATATTGTCAGTTACTACATTAAAAACCACAATGGTTTTGCTGTACAATAAAATTTTTATAACCACAGTGTAGGCACTTTTTCATTCACAAAGATTTTAGATTATCATTATCAGTACTAATAGCACTGTATCGATGCCAGTAAACTTTAGTCATTACTTATTTTTATGTTAGTGTTTAGAGTTATTCCACCATTCCTAGCTCTCACATAATTCCTCTTTTCTCTCTTTGATTCATAAGTTTGGATATGCACACAGCACCAAATATTCATAATAATAATTAACCCCTTCTGATGTATAAATTACGAAATTTAAAAAGAGGAACTTTAGTTTTTTTTGGGGGGGCCCCTGCTTTGGTGGGATATGGCTGGTTTGTTAAATGAAGAATAATAATATATCATTATTTCTACAAGTACATGTACAAGATATACAGGCCTGGCTGACATCAGTAACATATTACTATATAGAAAGCCCCTTGTTATGCAGAGCATTTCGGGCAAATTAGGTCGGTTTTGTCCCAGGATGCGACCCACACCAGTCGACTAACATGCAGGTACCCATTTTACTGATGGGTGAATAGGGACAACAGGTGTAAGGAAATATGCCCAGTGTTTCCACCCTTGCCGGGAATCAACCAAGGACTCATAAGAACATAAGAAAGGAGGAACACTGCAGGAGGCCTGTTGGCCCATACCTAGGCAGGTCCTTTACAATTCATCCCACTAGCAAAACATTTGCCCAACCCAATTTTCTATGCTACCCAAGAAATAAGCTCTGATGTGCAAGTCCCACTCAAATCCAACCCCTCTCACTCATAAGAACATAAGAAAGGAGGAACACTGCAGCAGGCCTGTTGGCCCACACTAGGCAGGTCCCCCACAATTCATCCCACCAACAAAACATCGTGTGTGAAGTGAGAGCTTTGCCTACCAGGCCACGGGCCACAGTGGCTTTGTAACGGTTGTCACATCATGATGATATTTTTTGATGGTGAGATACTATCACTGTTTCTTTGATAACCCATGATGTTTATTGCTTTTTGACTTATTACTACAAGTTCTTAAGTTAAGTGCATTTTTTGTTTACTCTGACCTTATATAAAATGTCAAGATATTTGAAGACGGTTACAGTTTGAAATAGTGAAGCTTTGAGTTATTTTCCAGCTTTGCAGTTTTCTCTTCCATTCAGTTAGACAACTTTCATTTAGGCACCCCCTGGTACCTTCTTCCTCAACTTCTCATAATGTCTATGACATTGTTTCAGTTTAAACCCCTAAACGGTCCAAATGGGATATATACAATTTTTTAACATTTG
>NW_026468516.1:0-12289 GCF_026875155.1 Cherax quadricarinatus | reverse complement strand
AAAGGGCGTTTTTTAAACAGATCCATTGTGCACAATTGTCTCATTCTTCAATCGGATTTCGAAACTCTTTACATCATTGTATTAATGATGGTAGAATTACCGACAATGTTGTGTTATTTTACTTAATATATAAGAAAGGAGGAACACTGCAGGAGGCCTCTTGGCCCATACTAGGCAGGTCCTTTATCCTGTTCCGCACTGTTTCCGTCCTGAGAATCAGCTTGATTGGTCGGTTTCTCCCCTTCGAGTACCCCCCTATTCTCTGAAAATTTACAATCTCGTCCATCTCTTCACCTATTTCCGTGATGATTTTCTCGATCTCCTTACTTTCTTCCTGCTGCCTTTCAGTGTGTGTCCTTTCCTCTCTCTCCTGAAGCCCATGGATAAACACTGATTTTGCCCTTTCCTCCTCCCATTGCCTCACCCTCTGTGACTCTGGATCCTGCCTGTATAATATCCTGCCTGTATAATATTTACATCATATCTGTCTTTCCTATGGGCCTCAGCTGCAGTTGTTCGTTTCTCCTGCTCCATGGAAATAAATGGTATGAAATACCGTCATAATGGAAAAATAAACAAATAATCGGTATGATGTGATCCTTTATTGACAACGTTTCGCCCTGACAGTGAGCTTTATCAAGTCACAAACTGATCCAACTTTATTCTCTCTTGCTGTTTTCAAAATTTTCAAGGTTTTACCCTTGAGAGAAACTTTTTTCAAATTCAACATCTTCTATTATCAAATGTAAATATTGCCAGCTACTCCTGCGTCCTCTTCACATTTCTATTGATTATTTGATTTGAAAAAAGCACAATAAAATGACGAAAACATTATACAAATAACGCGCACTTAGGAGACTGAAACTTGTGACGATGTTTCGGTCTGTTATTCGGGTTTGATGCCAGGAGTTAAAGAACAAGTTCTCTTATTTCGTAATCTTCTAATTTAAGCAGTAAAATGTTGTGTTCTACTGATAATATGATCCTTTATTGACGTTTCGCCCAAGAGGTCGGTTGGGTATTCATTATTTTTAAGAAATAGACTGAGCCGACCTTTTTGTAATGGCGTCATTGATACTTCTTCCCAGCCTGGAGTCGAACTGACATGTGCAGGATATTGTTGTTTGCTGTTGAAATCACGTATTTGTTTATAGATTTTATTTTTTTTTTTAAATTTTGCACATTGATAAAGAGTTTAAAAATGGTCTGTAGTTATTCACTTCTGTTGGGTCAACACCTTTCTAGATTTGTTTAACTCATGCTAGTTTAAGGATGTTAGGGGAAAGTCTGGCTTCAATTGTTATCACCCATTATTGTATAATGGGTGATTACAATTAGTTGTATATACAATTAGTTGTATATGTGTTTTGTTGCCAACTTTATTTTTCAGTGACAGAATTATACTCAACCTCGGGTGAAGTGGTTGGATGGCAGGTAGAGTGAGCTTAGAAGATTATCAGTGAGGTAATCTCTAACTTGGGCAAGAGAAGTCAGGACTTTGCTGGATAAATTTGTTCCAGATGTCGAAGAAAGTAATTTAACTTACTTTGTTTACGAGGAATGTAGGGAAGGTTAGTAGTGACTCACGAAATCGTAATGACACGATTGCAAACAAGCCATACCACGGGTGGGGATTGAACCCGCGGTCAGAGAGTCTCAAAACTCCAGACCGTTAGTAGTGTGTAATGACTCAGAGTGATCAGGTGGGACTTTGACCGCTATGATCAGATTTTGTCGTGGTGGAGCCGGTGGCTGGGGACGTTTTTACATTGACTGGGATGTATTTTGCTGCTATTGATTGAGTTTCTGGATTGTCAGCGGACACACCCCCTCACCCCCACAGCGTCACCTTCCAACCCCCCACAGCCTCACCTAACCCCTCACCCACCATCCCATGCTACAATTCCTTTGATCAAGACTGACTATCATCTCTCCTACCCTCTCCCACTCCATGCTCCTCCCCAAAAAATCAAGGACTGTCCCAGAGAAACCATCAACCCAGCTCCAATTCCCTGGATCAAGAACCACCTCCAGCCTCCATGTCTAAGACCACTGCTAATCCCAATCACGAACCCACTCTCACTGCCCCACTCTAAAAACCACTCAGCTTCACCCTCTCCATCACAACTCTATTACCTTAAACCAAGAGCCTCCCTTCCTCTACACTCAAGACCAGCCCTCTTCCACCTCAGATGAAGAACCCTCCCTACCCATCCTAACCTGCTCTAAGCCCTTGGAGCTAGAGCGCTCTCATCCTCTTAACCACCCCACCCACCCATCACCCAAGACAATCCTCAATCTCAAGAGAATATAGGTAAGACGCTTGTGGGGTGAGCGGCAAAGTGAGGATAGCGGAAGAGTAGGTTGGTGAGACACAGTTTGTTTTAGCCCTTCGTGCTAGACTATGTCAAAAGCTTTTTCGACGTCTTTTGCAACCAGGGCTGTCTTGTTTCCTTGTTTAGTGTCTTTGTAAATGTAGTTGAGAATGATATTGATGGCATCTTGTGTGGAGCGGCGTGATCTGAAACCAAACCGGCCATCAGTGAGGATAGAGTTGTGTTCAAGGTATCTGCGAAGGCGAAGGTTAATGAGTTTTTTAAAGAGTTTGCCTGAAGTTTCGAGGATGCTAATAGGGCGATAGTTTTTAGGATCAGAGTGGTCTTTATTGGATTTAGGTAGGAGGACAGCAGTAGCAGCTTTGAAGAGGGAAAGAAAGTATGCAGAAGCGAGGGAAGCATTGAGGAGGTTTGTGTAGGCAGTGATGATGGAGTCTGGAAAGTGTTTTAAAATAATATGGTTCAGGCCAGAGGCACCAGGAGCTTTGGGAGGAAGGTGTCTGAGGAGAGCTTTAATTAATGTGTGTGTTGATGAAAGGTGTGTCGAGTTCCTGTGTGGAGGTGAAGGAGTCGAGGTAGATGTGTCTGGTGTCATTTCGTGTGTGTGTGTGTGTGTACTCACCTAGTTGTGGTTGCAGGGGTCGATTCACAGCTCCTGGCCCCGCCTCTTCACTGGCCGCTACTGGGTCACTCTCCCTGCACCATGAGCTTTATCATACCTCTTCTTAAAGCTATGAATGGATCCTGCCCCCACTACATCGTGTGTGTACTCACCTATTTGTACTCACCTATTTGTGGTTGCAGGGGTCGAGTCACAGCTCCTGGCCCCGCCTGTGTGTGTGTGTGTGTGTGTGTGTGTGTGTGTGTGTGTGTGTGTGTGTGTGTGTGTGTGTGTGTGTGTGTGTGAGTGTATGTGTGTGTGTTAGTGTTCCAGTGTTCTGTGTTGTATATGCTGAATAGGGTTAGGATGAGGTGGGTGGGGGTGAAAGGTGTTCTCCCAGAGGTGTTTGAAGAAGTTTCGTGCTGCCTGTGGGTCTGTGATATGTGTGTTGTTGTGGGTGATGTGTTTGACTTTGTTGGTGAGAGTAGTGCCTCTGTTTTTTCTTAATGAAGTTCCAGAAGGCTGTGGGGCCTGTAATGCGCTGTTGGTCTGCTTGTAGGATGAACTGTGACCAGTGGGTGTTGTGGTCTTGGTCTAGGCTGTGTAGAAGGTTGTTTATGAGCTATGAGAGATCTAAAAGGACTTGATTAATTAAATCTGTGTTTATGGAAGACCATCCTGAACCTCACCCTCCCTCATTATTATTGTTATTATTATCATGGTGGAGGTTTAAATCAGTAGGAATTATACAGCGCCTGTGAGGGTTGTTGGAAGGAATTCAGACTTAATTTAGGGAACTGGAGTACAGATCCAATTCCCTAGATCAAGAGCCCCTGACCATCATCAAGGAACCTCTTTTGAGGGAGGGCCATCCTGCATTAAGTGCTCCAGTTCCTCGGAACAAGACTAGCCACTATCTCCCCTCTACAAACCTGTCCTCTCCCACTGCATATCCCTCCCCACCACCCCTCCCACTGGCACTTTTCCCCACGTATTTGTCTGTTAAAAGGTGTAAAGGTGTATACCTCATTTGCCATCTAAAAAATCACCTTTATGTTATCAGAACTTAAGATCTTTCATTAATCTTTCCATGAACATGGCTTTACATTTCAAGACACACACACACACACACACACAACACACACACAACACACACACACACACACACACATACACACACACACACACACACACACACACACACACACACACACACACACACACACACACACACACACACACACACACACACACATGCACAAACACATTCACAAGCACATTCGCACACACACATGCACATACAAAAGCACACATACACATGCACACACGCAAGCACACACACATGCACACACATTCACACACGCACACACATATTATCTCCGCAAAAATGTGTCTGTCTCTCTGTCTCTGTCTCTGTCTCTCTCTCTCTCTCTTCCTCCCTGACCACCTTTCTAATGAACTAACTGCAAAAACATCTATCTGTCCCTCCCTCACCACCTCTTAATTAACTGTCTCAGTTGCTTCTACCTTTCCAAATAATCAGATCCAAGACCCAGCAGCACCGTACCAGTGACTTAACCAAACATATCTACCTTCCTCTCCACATTCCTCCTTCGCCCATTCCATTTCCCTCTCAGTGCTGTCGTGGCAATGTCGTTACCTGACCATCTTTATATCACCACCAAAGCGGATCTTATACATTGATCGAGTTATTCAAATTAATTTTTTTTGAGTAATTTCAGGGAAGAAATCCCAAACGTAGAAGAACATTGCTTCTTCCTCAGTGAATGTTTGGTTTTCAAATTGATTATTATAGTTCCATTGCCCTGTTGAAAAACTAGATACCTCCACCCTTGGTGGAAGGTCAGTTTACAAACTTGTCTGAGGCAATTTTCTAGCTTCTCTTCCTTGATGGAAGAAGACAATATGACTCCACATCACCATTTTAAGAGGTCGAGGTTCACCTTCCACTCTCCCATCCTTCTATTATATACCAATAAGAAGTGGAGATTACCATACGAAGGGCTTATAAAGCCGGATATAGTGCGTCTCCTTCAGCTTGGTGTTCCATCCTCCACGTTATCACATTCTCCTAGTTCTCTCTTGTTATGTGCATCTCCACCAGCTAAGAGTTTACGTATTAAAGGTTTGTACTCGTGCACACACGTTCTCCCCCTTCTTAGTTGTTGAGTACTTTTTCTTCTGGAGTTTCCAGATGATACCAGTGTGAAACATTGATCTGTCTTCCATAATTATCAACTTATTTGCAACAAATAATATTTTTTTTGACAAAAATATCAGTTCGCCAAAAAATGGGTATTTCAGAAAATTTTGCCTTATACCAAAAAAAAAAAAAAATAACCATTTCACGAAAATGGCATTTCTCATAAAATGAGAATTTCACAAAAAATGGTCATATCGCAAAAATTTTTGCCATTCTTCCCCCCCCCCCCCCCCAAAAAAAAAAGGTTATTTCACACTGTAATGACAGACTAAGATTTACATAAAAGCGACGGTGAGAATGTGAAGCACCAGTCTTTAATTTCCAGACTGAAAGTTCGTATTTAATAGAGTTCCTCCCCACCACTAGACAAGATTTGTGTCTCAAGATTGTCCTCGAGGGAAAAACCTTTGTTAAAAGCCTCATATAAAGGTTATGGTTCAACCTTTAACTCATGGATGGGAGAAAGTGACTTGCTGAAAGCAGAAAAGGATGTGAATCTGAAACAAACGAAGATTCAGTAATTGTCTTACCGTTAGATTATACGAGTCGCAAAACATTTATCAGAGAGTTTAAAAAGTCTCAGATAAATTGTATTTATGAGATTTTTCTAGATCTTATTTAAAAGTGATCATTGGTAGACCCTGCTGTTACCAAAAAGCGGAAAGGTATTGTAAGGAGATACAAACCTTGATTTCCAAGGAGGTAGACAGTAGCTTTTACCAGAAAAAGGAATGGTTTTGTTGAGTGTGAGGAGATATTTACTCGGCATTGTGTTGCCATTAGTCGTAGATTAATCATGAAGGAATTTTATCTCGTCCCAATGTCCATTATCTCTTCCCAGTGTCCATTATCTCGTCCCAATGTCCATTATCTCGTCGCAATGTCCATTATCTCGTCGCAATGTCCATTATCTCGTCGCAATGTCCATTATCTCGTCCCAATGTCCAGTATCTCGTCCCAATGTCCACTGTAAACAAACAACTTCCCCCATCAAGCAGACCTCCACTATTATCACCTGACTTGATTAAGGGAATGCCAAGTAGTGAGAAACCTTGTTAAAGAAAATAAATCTTATCCAAAAGGGTTAAAAACAAAGAGTGAGAAAGCAAGAAAAAATACATATAGACTATTACCCACCAGCGAACATCCCTGGGAAACCATCCTAAATATATGATATCTTAAAAGTCTTATAGACTAGAAAGTTTTACCCAGGAATATCGATCACGTCAACCCTGTAATTAACGTTCCGAAAATCACCCCGATGATCAGCTGAATGAAGAATGGACATCTCATCACGCCCGGGACAAGACATTTTTAAAATATTAAGTATTTTAGCCAAAAATTATACAAAAGCTAAGGAAACAATAGATTCGAAAGATCTGTCCAAGACACATCATTTTCTACATGTTATGGGTATTCACTCTGATCTCATCAGGAATCCTCTATAGCTAATTACAAAAGGTTTTTTAACTTTTTGTGTTAAAATGGTTTTCATGAATTATGGATATCTTGTGATATTTTATAAATTAAGGGATCTAATAAAGGGCATCGAAGACTAACAAGTCCTTTGACCTTTTATAGTGATTTTACAACGAATGAAACATTAGCCAACTGAGGGGTGTGATTGTACGCCTGGCAGGAAAGAAGAGTGTTTGTCCCACCATCCTGTGTATCAAAATGGAGTCGTGCGGTGAAAATAAAATGAAGGAGTGCCGTCCTAGATTTGAATTGGAAAAATAAAGGGTTATAACTCAAGCAAATTGGTTAAGAAATACCCATATGCTGACGTATTCCGAAGTGGAGAAAAACTCTTTAATCCGAGTAGATGTAAAGCTGAGAATAGTCTACCACACTGAACTGTGATTGAAGTGGTACCATCACCTGGTCAGAAAAATAGCTCCTATTTAGCAGCCGTGATAACTCAATTTGATACTTTTGACGAATGAAAAAAAATTGTTTCTCAGAGAATAATTGAAGATTCAAGAGATTTGCATATAGTGGATGAGTTGAGGAAAGATTCTATTGCTTACTTGATAACTTATTTCAAATAAGCTGCTGAATAATTTATATAAAGTATAAAGGACAATAAACATTTAAGAGAAGCAATTTTCCCAAAGGATATTGGAAGAAACAAATTATTTGACGATCTGGTGTTGGAATATCATAATAGACAAGTTCTTGAATTATTATTATTATTATTATTATTATTATTATTATTATTATTGTTATTATTATTATTATTATTATTATTATTATTATTATTATTATAAAAAAGAAGCGCTAAACCTACAAGGGTCAGTGAGTTCTTGAAGACAACGATGATTGTCGAAGAATTGAGAATCACAGATCCACAGGTGGATAAATAAGACACTTGGGTATCTTTTTTCCGGAAACGTTTCGACCCCCAGTGGCTTCTTCAGCCCGACTTACTTCCACTAGTGGGAGACTCCGCCTACCACTCCTCCACCTCATCTGTCTGCAGTATATAAATCCCGTCCCCGCCAGTGTGCTGCACTTTCGTCATGATTGACGAACTGAACACATCAACTCTAGGCTGAGGGACTGATTATCTCACGCTTATAATCTTCTACCTTGAAGCCGCTGTCTGGCGAAACGTTTCCAGGATAAGGATACCCAAGTGTTGCACAAGTCTTATTTAGCAACCTTGTCGTTTCTCCAAACCATTTCTTTAACCACGGTTGGCTGGAAATAATTCTGCCTTGTAACATTTTTAAGGTATTTATTCGTATTAATTTGGCCTCTACCTTTAAATCGAATTTAACTTCTGTTCGTATTTAAATAGTCTGTAGCTCTCGGTTTTGGTGTTGGGAGGTTCCTTCGTATAAGCATAGGCATAATCGGGCTTAAAAAATATTTCAGAGAAGTGTGAGCGATCCTTTGAAAATTCTGGAGAGATTCGGTGATTTACCATTGGTCGTTGGCAGCCATTTTGTGGCTGCCAACAGAAAAAAATATATCTATATCCTAATGGTAAAACCATTTGGAGATACTCGGCTATTATATTAATGGTTTTACCTTTTGGGAAATGAATAAGAATTCCCGAACTGTCGAAGAATCTCGTGAATTTTGTAGTGGGAAAGATATAATCATGAGAATTTCATTAATTATCTGATCCACAATATCATTTGTGTATTTTACACAGATGTTACAAAACAAAGCGATGGAAATTAGTTTTCTACCAAACTTTTACAAAAACTTGATCAGATCATTAAGAATTTTTAACCTAATATATAGGGAAATTATATTCTCTTAAGACGAGACGGATGATTCAACGGGAGACAGAATGGATCATTATTGAGTACGCATTGAAATCTCTAAATGAGTGAGAATGGGTGATATGTCTGGGTTAGCGCTTGTCGTACGTAAAAGCCTCTCTAGCGCTAAAATATGAATCTTAGTGTTCTCTTTTGACAATAATACGAGGTTAGGTCATTTAAATTTTAATACAAGCAGATGAGCTCAACTCCTTCCTTGAAATATATCACTCGCTTGTACCAAAACAAAATCATTCACATTGTTAATTTTACGAACTGTAATGTAGTTACTTGGCCTTAACACCAATATGCTCCATAATCTGTACTAATATTGAGTTTTGAATTAATCTTAGTCTGCCCGAAATGCCTAGTCATGCTAGGTGTGATAGTGGCCCTCCTGTAATTAGTTTTATATAATATGTAAACCACACAATATCCCATAATATGTAAACCCCACATTATAATCTTCACAGGGAATAAACTTAATTTAATTTGATTTGATTTGACCTATTGGAATATATGTTATGGCTTATGAATTTTATGTCAAGTGACTAATTCATTCTTCTTTTGGAAGGAGAAGACGGTTGTATATTAGGTAGAAAAATTGGTCTGTGCATAGAAGAATGCTCGAAGAAAGAGACTTAGATACGCTCTTTGAGGGAAGTTGTGGCTGCAGTTTACATGAGAGTGTCCAGAGGACTCGATGACGTACCATAATGTCTTGGATAAGTGAATAAAATGTCCTGTAACATTTGTTAAATAAAGTAGCTGTGGCTCTTCTATACCTGGAGTATACCTGGAGAGAGTTCCGGGGGGTTAACGCCCCCGCGGCCCGGTTTGCGATCAGGCCTCATGGTGATCAGGGCCTTATCAACTAGGCTGTTACTGCTGGCCGCACGTAATTCAACGTACGAACCACAACCCGGCTGGTTAGGTACTGACTTTAAGTGCCTGTCCAGTGCCTGCTTGAAGACAGCCAAGGGTCTGTTGGTAGTCCCCCTTATGTATGCTGCGAGGCAGTTGAACAGTCTTGGGCCCCTGACACTTATTGTGTTATCTCGTATCGTGCTAGTGGCGCCCCTGCTTTTCATTGAGGGGATGTTGCACCGTCTGCCGAGTCTTTTGCTTTCGTAGGGAGCGATTTTCGTGTGCAAGTTTGGTACTAATCCCTTCTGTAAAGATTTACTGAATAAAGAACATTTATAAAGACGTAACTTTGTCTCATTCTTTCTTTGTAAACTGGAAAACAGAGTGATGGAGTCATGTTGTGTTCTTCCCTCAACGGGGTAAAGTAAGAAATATATCACAGAAGGGGTTGGTGCTTTCTTCATCGTGATTAGCTCATAAAAAAATAATTTGAGTACCTCGATCAATACACAAGATCCACTTTGTTGGTGATGAAATAACGAGGTAGGGACATTCCGTGAGGTGCATGGCAGTCAACATGGTGTACAGTAGTTAAACACGCAGGTTGCAGTGAACGATGTTATGCAGCGGTGAACCAGGCTCGTGAGATGACTCGAATGTGACGAGTGAATGCAGAGGCGGGTCCCAGAATGACTCGGGCCAATACATACATAGTAGCCTTTCCACAGATGACTGTGAAGATAGTGTAGGCAAAATCTACGATGTTTTGACAAAGTTTGTAGCCCGTGTGATTCCTCGTAGTACTGCTGGTCCAACAACAACGCAAGAGCTATTAAACAAAAGCACACACAACGCTGAAGAATTTAAAAGACGGGTGAGAGAAATAAAATCTAACTTTATATTATAACTCTGGTTCCACATATCAGTACAGGAAAACTGTAAAAAAGTGACACAGTAACAATCGATGAATCAAACACAGTGCAACACTTGGACAGCTTTACTGTAGACATGTTTCGCCAGCCAGTGGCTTCCTTAGTCAAATACAGAGAAAAAAGTGTTGGACTGAGGAAGCCACTGGTTAATAAAACATTTCCACAATAAAGTTACCCAAGTGTTGCACAGCTGTCTAGTTCATCATCTTGTCGATTCTCTGAGCTATTTATCTACAATAACAATTATACAGAGGCATGAATACTTACGATCGTCAGAGAGCTGGGTAAGTACGTCTCTTCTGGTTACTGCCCAGTTCCCCACGTCACCTTCCTTCCCTTGAAAGCAGTGTGACAAGAGGCAGGTAGGCGGCGCTGGCGTCTGCATTCCACTATAACAATCACTTCAAGCATCAAAACAACCTACATAATAATCATATATACGCTCACACAGTAAAATGTACAATAGCATTATATTTCCCTCCTCACAATTTTTGAGAGTGGATTTACCATCTCCGCATGCATGCTCCTTGCCAGCTGTTCCAATACTTCTGACATCTCCATAACCTTACATACTCTGCATGTTAGTGATACTGGTCTTGTTTTATGAATACCGGGAACTACAACTGCTGTTTTCCACAATATCAGGTAGATTTCCTGTGTACATTAATTTGATGGAGGTTAATACTAGTGGATCGCACATTGCTTTTGCTCCCTATCTGAAAACACACGGAGATATTGTCTGGTCGCAATGCCTTTTATATATCTAACTCACAAAACTGTTTCGTCACCTCTTCTCTTGTTGCATGCATTGAGTCTTGTTCTTGCTGCTGCATTCTTCCTCTTTGGCTCTTTGGTAACTTCTCTGCTTCATAAATACCACCTTAAATTTTTGGATAAGATCCTCACAGTTTTCCTCATTTCTTGTGAGCTCTCCTTCAGTCTGATAACCTGGTCCTTTGCTGTTGTCTCCCTCCCGATGTTGCTGTATAGTAACTTTGCGGGCGCCTTGCATTTTGATGTTGTATCATTCACAATGTGTCTTTTAGCCTCTCTCCTTACCCATGCGCATTCATTTCTGAATTTCATTAATACTTCTCTGTTTTCCGGTGTTATTTGCTTTCTATTTTATTCCATGATTTTTAAATTTTAGCTTTTTGTTTCTATGCAGATCTGGGTGGACTATGGGCTTATTTTGTTCTTGCCATATCTTCTGCTTCTGGATATATATTCACTTCTTCCTGGAGACTTCCAGCTTTTTAAATGGTTTGTCTCTCTCTGCCTATCAATTTTGCAACCGTTTTTGTGTTATTTAGTAATACCACTTTGTGTGTAGCTCTGGTTATTTCAGACACACCCGATTAAACCATATTGTTTACTACTGTAATTCTTCCATAACTTTACCTTGTTTTCCCAATATTAGGACATCCAGCTTCTTCACTCCTATAACTTTAACAATCAGTTCTTATCATTCAAGCAGCCATCTTTGCAGCATCTCAGCTGTGACAGTTCTCCATGTTGTTGTTATTTTCTTTGAGTCATTATTCGTGTTTTCTTCTCTCACAAAATTTCTGCTTCACTGTAATAGATTGATCAGATTAAGCGTCTGTCTCTCTTGATTTCTGTCAACCTAAAATACATTATTCGTGTCTCTTTAGAAATTGTACTCAGACTGTACTCAGTTTGTGTACCCGTTTTTATGCACCAATTGAAGCGATTTTCGATTATAAAGAGCCACCCAACCTCCCTTTCCTTGTTCCGCGTTTAAAGAAATAATTATTTCTCTCAGAGTGGAACAACTTAAACACCTGAAAGTGACATCCGCCAAGCACCTCTCCACTCTTTAAAATATACCACGTCTTTAGTTATTGAAAATATTTCAACGTTACCCACATGTTCAAACTAGTCTCAACTCGAAGAACTGAGACACTTATGCAGCATATGGGAATCTTTATTGAAGAAACGTTTCGCCACACAGTGGCTTCATCAGTCCAGTACAAAGCAGGAAGGTATAAGGAGAGGAGAGTTGAGGTAATCAGTCCTCAGCCTGGAATCGA
>NW_026468515.1:0-20310 GCF_026875155.1 Cherax quadricarinatus | reverse complement strand
CCCCCACCCCCAAACTGAAAAACCTGGGACCATTACCCACTGTAAAACATCAGGCACCCTATCCCAATGAAACACTAGGCCCCCCCCCTACTACCACACTGTACAACACAGGCCCCCATTTCTACCCCTGTCAACACCGGGACCACTACTCCATGTAAAAAACCTGGGGAACCACTATACCCCCACTTTTTAAAATGGCACCACCTACTCCCACACTGTACAACCTCAGGCCCCATCTACTCAACTGACAACACCACCAATTTTTCCCAAAATGACAACATCAGGCCCACCTACTCAACACTGTAAAATCGGGCACCCACTCCCACACTGAAAATTTTTGGGCCCCATTACTCCCCCAATTGTAAACCTTCAGGCACCACCATCCCAAAAATTTCAAACTCGGCCCCCACCACTCCCACATGTAAACCTCGGCCCATCTATACCACACTGTACAACACTCAGGACCCCATCCCCTTACCCCCACTTCCCAACCACATCGGGCCCACAAATACAACATGTACAACACTCAGGCACCACCTACTACCACACTGTACACACTCGGAAACACCTACTACCACACTGTACAACATCTCATGCACTCACTCCCCTTACACACTGGACATAACAATGCAGGGCCCCACCTACTACCACATGACAACACTCGGGCCCCACCCCCCTTTCCCTAACCACTCACTGTACCAACACTCAGGCACCCCTACTACCACATGTACAAAACTCAGGCACCATCTATTACCACATGACAACACTCAGGCACCACTACTACCACATGTACAACACTCAGGCACCATCTACTCCCCACACTGTAAACACCCCAGGCCCATCTACTACCACACTGTACAACACTCAGGCCCCAAACTACTACCACACTGTACAACACTCAGCACCACTACTACACACATGTACAACACTCAGGCACCATCTACTACCACACTGTGACAACACTCAGGCACCACCTACTACCACACTGTACAACACTCAGGCACCACTCTACTACCACACTGTACAACACTCAGGGCACCACTACTACCACATGTACAACACTCAGCCCACCTACTACCACACGTACAACACTCAGGCACCATCTACTACCACACTGTACAACACTCAGCACCATCTTCTAACACACTGTACAACACTCAGGCACCACTACTACCAACTGTACAACACTCAGGCACCAACTACTACCACACTGACAACCCTCGGCACCACCTACTTACCACATGTACAACACCGGCACCACTACTAAAAAAAGACAACACTCGGAAATTACTACCCCGTACAACACTCAGGCCCCCTTCCCCAACCCCCACTGGCACACCCCACCTTACAAACTAACCCAAACCCAAAAATCGGCACCACCTACCCCCCTGTTACAACTCGGGCCCAACCACTCCCCAAAGACAAACCCCCCCTTTCAACCCCACCAACCTAAAAAATTAAAATACCCCACCCCCCAACACTCCCCCCTATAAAACACGACACCTAACCCCCCCAAAACAAAACCCCCCCAATTACCCCTGTACAACACCAGGCCCCCCTACCCACTGTACACCCGGGCACACTAACCACACTGTAAACAACCCCCACCCCCCAAACCCCCCTTTAACACCGGCAAAAACCCCCTTTACACCCAACCCCAAACCCCCCCCCTTACCCCTTCCACCACCATACCCCCGAAAACACTCAACCCCCAAAAAAAACCCACTCAGGCCCACAAAAACCCCCAACACCACACCAAAAACACAGTACCCCAACCATTAAAAAGGCACCCCACCCCCCCCAAACCCCCTCCCCCATTTACCCATTTAAAAAAACACCGCCCCCCAAACCCAATAAAAAACCAGGCCCCACTATCCCCACTGACAAAAAGGGCCACCTCACCACACTGAAAACCCGGGCCCAAACCTACCACTGTAAAAACCACCACTATACCCACTTAACCCGGCCATATCCCAGTCAAACCCATCTAACCCCCCTTAAAACATCCAAACCTTCCCAAATTCCCAAATCCCACCCCCACTTACAAAATTTCCCGCAAAAACCACTACCAATGTACAAAAAACCCCCTTTTAACCCTTTTTAAAACACGGCACAACTTATTTCCAAGTAAAAACCACAAACCAACACCACACGGAAATCCCCCCGGCCCCTATAAAACCACAAAATAACCAAACCCCCAAAAAAACCCCACCCCCCAATTACCCCCCCTTTTCCCCCGTTAAACCCTGGGCCCACCCCCAAATTTACAAAAAACTGCAACAAAAACCAACACTTTTGAAAACACTCGGGCACCCACACACACGAAAACACCGGCACCCCTCTACCAGGGAAAAACCGGCCAAAAAATTTTAAAAAATTACAACACCACACCATTTTAACCCATTTCCCAAAAAAAACCTCCTTACTACCCCCTTTTAAACCCACCAGGCACCCCTAATTTCCCACAAACCCCCCCTTACTTTCCCACGCAAACCCCCCCCCCCCACACCCCACCCCCCCCCCCAAACCCAATCCCCTTACTAACATGTAAAACACCACCCACTCCCCCAAAAAAACCCTAACCACCTTCCCAAAAACCCAATAGGCCCCAAATTTCCCCCCAATTAACACTCGGGGCCCATACTCCCCCTGTAAAACACTAGGCCCACCCTCCACTTTTAACCCCCCCACTCCCTTTTAAACCTCAGGCCCATTTAACAACTGTAAACCCGGGACCACCATACCACATTAAAACACTCCACCACTACACCCCAAAAACAACAGGGGCCAAAACAACCTTTAACACACCCACCTACCCCCCTTTACAACATTAAAATCCCCACCACATAAAACTGGGCCCCAAACACTCACACCCCCCAAACACTAAAAACACAAAACACCAAAACACACCTACTACCCCACTGCAAAACAGGGCACCACCCTTTAAAAAGAAAAAACCCCACCACCCCTAAAAACCTTTAAAACCACCCCCCAACCCACCCCTTAAAAACCTCGGGCACACCTTCTCCAACTGACAACCTCGGCCATTTTTCCCAAAACCCCCCCCACACCCTGAAAACCCGGCCCCAACCCCCCAAACCCCGCAAAACCTCCCCCCTTTACACACAGGCAAACACTGGCACAACTACCACACTGTACAAACTGGCCCAAAACCCAAAAAGGGCCCCCCCACCTTTCACACTCAGGCCCCATCTATCCACACTGAAAACCTCGGCCCCCATACCCATTCAACCTCGGCCCCACCTCTCCACACTTACAACACTGGCCAACTTTACACCACACTGACAACCGGCACCAACACCACCACAACACTCAAACCCACTATACCACACTGACAAACTAAAACCCCCCCCACACCCCCAAAAAACCCCTCCCCCAATTTACAATTTCCCCAAAACAAAAACCCCCCAAACTACAAACCCAACGAAAAACCCCCCCATACACATGTAAAAACCCCCCCCCAAAACCCGTACAACTCGGACCACCCCCCACCTGAAAACCCCAACCACTCACCCCCACCAACCCCCCCACAACTTCCCCCCCAACCACTAAAAACCAAAACTCCACTGCAACACTGGGCCCCAAACCCCAACCCAAACTGAAAAACCATGAAAAACCTTTCCCCCCAAAAAACTCCACCCACCACCCAACTGTACAACATGGGGGCCCACCTAATCAAAACCCAAAAAACCCAAACCCCCCAAAAACCCTCCACCCTCCTCCCACACTGTACAAAACTCGGAAAAACCCCCCACATTTAAACATTTCCCCCAAAACTACACACCTTCCCCAACCCCAACTAAACCCTACCCACCCATTTCAACATGGGACAATCCCAAAAAAAACCCAAAATTCCCACAAAAAACCCACCCAAATCCCCCAAACTGTCAAAACCCCCACCCACTAACACTGAAACACACCCACCCCCACCCCATTTAAAAAAACCCACCCACCCCTAACCCCTGTACACATAGGCCCAACCCCCAACAAAAAAATCCACCACCCAAACCCCCTGCCCCACACCCTACACCCTTAAAACACTCAGGCCCCCACACCACCCAAACCCCCAAGACAACCTAAACCACCTATACCAAAAAAAAACCCGGCAACCCTCCCAACTTACAAACTCGGGCCCACAAACACTACCCCCCCCGGACCCAACCCCCCTGCCCACACACAAACCCCCACTCAACAACAAACTCAGGCCATTTTTCCCACACTGTACAACATCCCCATTTTTCCACACTTTTTAAACATCAGGCACCAATCACAAAACAAAAAGGAACCACTACTACCCACTGACAAACCCAACCAAAAACCCTCAACTGGGACCCAAAACCACCCCACTTCAACCCCCCAAACCCAACAAACATTTAAAACCACTCAACCCCATCCCACCCCGGGCCCAACCCCACTTCCCCAAAATTAAAAACACTTCCACCACCCACCCCCCTTACAACACTGGACCACAACCACACTTAAAAAACCCCCACTACCCAACGCAACACTCACACATTACAACCCCACTTTAAAAACACTCACACCCCAACCCAAAATGCAACACTCCCCCCCCCCAAAACCCCAAAAACTAAACCCAAAAACCCCCCAAAAACCCCCAAAAACACCAACCACCACTAACCCGTAAACCCCCCAACACCCACATTTTAAAACCATTACTCCCCCTTAAAAAACCCACCCCCACCTATACCCACGAAAACCACACTCACAAACCACACTGTCAACATCAGGCCCACCTACTCCCACCTGAAAACCCCACCCTAAAAACATTTAAAAATCACCCCCAACCACCTTAAACACTCCACCACTTCCACTGTAAAACACCGGGCACCACCTATACCCCCCCAAAAACCACCCCCACTTTACCACCTTTCAACACCAGGCACCACTTAAATTAAACACGGCCCATCCCCCCCAAAAACCAAACCATACTACCACATGCCCCAACCCCACCAACAACCCCCCTTAAACACTAGGAATATCCCAAATGAAAAACACTCGGGCACCATTCCAAAAAACCACACCCCTACTAACCCCCCAAAACCCCACCAACACCACACTGAAACATAGGCCCCATTTTACACCAAAATTAAAAAAAAAACACTCGGCACCACCCACTCCCCACCTCACATCACACCACCACCAACACCGGCAACACACCACAACCACTCACAGGACAACCCCAACCCCCTTACCACATGACAACACTCGGCACCTACTCCCTACCACATGTAAACACTAACCACTACCAATTCAACAAGGCACCCCCCACTTACCACACGACAACCCCAGGAAAAACTTCACCACTACACTTCACACCACATCCACACGCCCCACCACAACCACACTCAATTTAAAACCCACTCACCCCAACTACCCACACTGGACAACACTCGCACCACCTCTACCACACTGTACAACCCAGGGCACCCTACTACCCAATTACAACACTCGGCACCACTACACCACACTGTACAAAAGGCACCACTCCAACGGGTAAACACCTACCATCCCCCTTTCACATCCACTTAACCACCTTCTACCAACTGAACAACACAGACACCACCACAACACTAAAACCCACACTCTACCACACTATAAAAACATCACTCACCTCCCCCACTTACAACACTCAGGCACCATCATACATTACAAACTCAGGCACCACCTACTAAAATTAAAACCCCAAACTACACATTACAACACCAGGCAACCCCAACACTGTACCACACCACACCTACTACCACACATACAACACTCAGGCCCATCCCACTCCCAAATTTCAACACCAGCAACCACCTACTACCACACTGTACAACACTCAGGCACCCTAACCACTCTGTAAAACACCCAGGCACACTAAAACCACACTGTCAAAAAACCACCAACCCATACCACATTTCCCTCACACTCCCAAACCCCAAAACTACAACATCGGCACTAAACTAAACCCCCTCCCAACCACTTACAACCACTCGGACCACTACTACCACACAAAACCACACCACTACTCACCCCGCAACTCACCCTACCCAACTGGCACACCCAACTACCACACTGTACAAACCAGGCCCACTACTACCACATTTAACAACACTCGGGCCCACACCACACTTAACACTCCAGGCCCTTACTCCCACACTTACAACATCAGCCCCACCACCCCTAGGCAACACTTCCCCCCTACCACACTTCACCTACACCCCCACAAACATACAACCCCAAACCCAACATTACCCATTACAACTCAGGACCACCTACTACCACATTTAAACCCGGCACCAACCCAAAACCATAAACACTCAGCACTTTCAACTACACACATGACACCACCTCCACCACCAAAACACCCACACCACCACCCAACACACAAAACTATACCACAATTACAACACTCGCCACCATACCACATACAAACACTCAGGCACCCCTACTACACATGTACAACAACACCACTACTCCCAACCAGTACAAAACACCACACCATCAAAAAAAAAAAAAAAAAAAAAAAAAAAAAAAAAAAAAAAAAAAAAAAAAAAAAAAAAAAAAAAAAAAAAAAAAAAAAAAAAAAAAAAAAAAAAAAAAAAAAAAAAAAAAAAAAAAAAAAAAAAAAAAAAAAAAAAAAAAAAAAAAAAAAAAAAAAAAAAAAAAAAAAAAAAAAAAAAAAAAAAAAAAAAAAAAAAAAAAAAAAAAAAAAAAAAAAAAAAAAAAAAAAAAAAAAAAAAAAAAAAAAAAAAAAAAAAAAAAAAAAAAAAAAAAAAAAAAAAAAAAAAAAAAAAAAAAAAAAAAAAAAAAAAAAAAAAAAAAAAAAAAAAAAAAAAAAAAAAAAAAAAAAAAAAAAAAAAAAAAAAAAAAAAAAAAAAAAAAAAAAAAAAAAAAAAAAAAAAAAAAAAAAAAAAAAAAAAAAAAAAAAAAAAAAAAAAAAAAAAAAAAAAAAAAAAAAAAAAAAAAAAAAAAAAAAAAAAAAAAAAAAAAAAAAAAAAAAAAAAAAAAAAAAAAAAAAAAAAAAAAAAAAAAAAAAAAAAAAAAAAAAAAAAAAAAAAAAAAAAAAAAAAAAAAAAAAAAAAAAAAAAAAAAAAAAAAAAAAAAAAAAAAAAAAAAAAAAAAAAAAAAAAAAAAAAAAAAAAAAAAAAAAAAAAAAAAAAAAAAAAAAAAAAAAAAAAAAAAAAAAAAAAAAAAAAAAAAAAAAAAAAAAAAAAAAAAAAAAAAAAAAAAAAAAAAAAAAAAAAAAAAAAAAAAAAAAAAAAAAAAAAAAAAAAAAAAAAAAAAAAAAAAAAAAAAAAAAAAAAAAAAAAAAAAAAAAAAAAAAAAAAAAAAAAAAAAAAAAAAAAAAAAAAAAAAAAAAAAAAAAAAAAAAAAAAAAAAAAAAAAAAAAAAAAAAAAAAAAAAAAAAAAAAAAAAAAAAAAAAAAAAAAAAAAAAAAAAAAAAAAAAAAAAAAAAAAAAAAAAAAAAAAAAAAAAAAAAAAAAAAAAAAAAAAAAAAAAAAAAAAAAAAAAAAAAAAAAAAAAAAAAAAAAAAAAAAAAAAAAAAAAAAAAAAAAAAAAAAAAAAAAAAAAAAAAAAAAAAAAAAAAAAAAAAAAAAAAAAAAAAAAAAAAAAAAAAAAAAAAAAAAAAAAAAAAAAAAAAAAAAAAAAAAAAAAAAAAAAAAAAAAAAAAAAAAAAAAAAAAAAAAAAAAAAAAAAAAAAAAAAAAAAAAAAAAAAAAAAAAAAAAAAAAAAAAAAAAAAAAAAAAAAAAAAAAAAAAAAAAAAAAAAAAAAAAAAAAAAAAAAAAAAAAAAAAAAAAAAAAAAAAAAAAAAAAAAAAAAAAAAAAAAAAAAAAAAAAAAAAAAAAAAAAAAAAAAAAAAAAAAAAAAAAAAAAAAAAAAAAAAAAAAAAAAAAAAAAAAAAAAAAAAAAAAAAAAAAAAAAAAAAAAAAAAAAAAAAAAAAAAAAAAAAAAAAAAAAAAAAAAAAAAAAAAAAAAAAAAAAAAAAAAAAAAAAAAAAAAAAAAAAAAAAAAAAAAAAAAAAAAAAAAAAAAAAAAAAAAAAAAAAAAAAAAAAAAAAAAAAAAAAAAAAAAAAAAAAAAAAAAAAAAAAAAAAAAAAAAAAAAAAAAAAAAAAAAAAAAAAAAAAAAAAAAAAAAAAAAAAAAAAAAAAAAAAAAAAAAAAAAAAAAAAAAAAAAAAAAAAAAAAAAAAAAAAAAAAAAAAAAAAAAAAAAAAAAAAAAAAAAAAAAAAAAAAAAAAAAAAAAAAAAAAAAAAAAAAAAAAAAAAAAAAAAAAAAAAAAAAAAAAAAAAAAAAAAAAAAAAAAAAAAAAAAAAAAAAAAAAAAAAAAAAAAAAAAAAAAAAAAAAAAAAAAAAAAAAAAAAAAAAAAAAAAAAAAAAAAAAAAAAAAAAAAAAAAAAAAAAAAAAAAAAAAAAAAAAAAAAAAAAAAAAAAAAAAAAAAAAAAAAAAAAAAAAAAAAAAAAAAAAAAAAAAAAAAAAAAAAAAAAAAAAAAAAAAAAAAAAAAAAAAAAAAAAAAAAAAAAAAAAAAAAAAAAAAAAAAAAAAAAAAAAAAAAAAAAAAAAAAAAAAAAAAAAAAAAAAAAAAAAAAAAAAAAAAAAAAAAAAAAAAAAAAAAAAAAAAAAAAAAAAAAAAAAAAAAAAAAAAAAAAAAAAAAAAAAAAAAAAAAAAAAAAAAAAAAAAAAAAAAAAAAAAAAAAAAAAAAAAAAAAAAAAAAAAAAAAAAAAAAAAAAAAAAAAAAAAAAAAAAAAAAAAAAAAAAAAAAAAAAAAAAAAAAAAAAAAAAAAAAAAAAAAAAAAAAAAAAAAAAAAAAAAAAAAAAAAAAAAAAAAAAAAAAAAAAAAAAAAAAAAAAAAAAAAAAAAAAAAAAAAAAAAAAAAAAAAAAAAAAAAAAAAAAAAAAAAAAAAAAAAAAAAAAAAAAAAAAAAAAAAAAAAAAAAAAAAAAAAAAAAAAAAAAAAAAAAAAAAAAAAAAAAAAAAAAAAAAAAAAAAAAAAAAAAAAAAAAAAAAAAAAAAAAAAAAAAAAAAAAAAAAAAAAAAAAAAAAAAAAAAAAAAAAAAAAAAAAAAAAAAAAAAAAAAAAAAAAAAAAAAAAAAAAAAAAAAAAAAAAAAAAAAAAAAAAAAAAAAAAAAAAAAAAAAAAAAAAAAAAAAAAAAAAAAAAAAAAAAAAAAAAAAAAAAAAAAAAAAAAAAAAAAAAAAAAAAAAAAAAAAAAAAAAAAAAAAAAAAAAAAAAAAAAAAAAAAAAAAAAAAAAAAAAAAAAAAAAAAAAAAAAAAAAAAAAAAAAAAAAAAAAAAAAAAAAAAAAAAAAAAAAAAAAAAAAAAAAAAAAAAAAAAAAAAAAAAAAAAAAAAAAAAAAAAAAAAAAAAAAAAAAAAAAAAAAAAAAAAAAAAAAAAAAAAAAAAAAAAAAAAAAAAAAAAAAAAAAAAAAAAAAAAAAAAAAAAAAAAAAAAAAAAAAAAAAAAAAAAAAAAAAAAAAAAAAAAAAAAAAAAAAAAAAAAAAAAAAAAAAAAAAAAAACCCCCTTTCCCAGGCCCCCAAAAACCAACATCAAACCCCAATTTAAAACACCTAAAAACCCCCCAAACACCCACCCCCAAACAAAACCCCGCCCCCAACACCTAGAACACCACACCACATTTAACAGTACAAAATTTAAACCAACTACAAACTTACCAACACCACCTCCCCCGAAAACACTCAGGCCCCAAACCTACCACACTGAAAACCCCTCAGGCCCCACTACACATTTTAAAACTAAACCCCCACCCCCCCAAAAAACCGGCACCACTTTTTTCCCCCATTACCCCCTCCCCCCCTCCAACCCTCCCCAAAAACCCCCCCCAAAACCAAAACTCCCATACAAAAAAACCACCTTCCCCCCCAAATTTAAACCAACCCCCTTAAACCAAAGCCCCCCCCTTTTTCCCCGTACAACACTCAGGCACCAACCCCAACTGTACAAAAAGGCCCACCCCTCCCAACTTCAAACTCGGGCCCCCCTCTCCCCCAACTTCAACCCCCTCCCCACTCCCACACTTAACAACCCTCAACCACCACCACACTGCAAATCGGCACCCCTACTAAAACCAAAAAAAACCATTTTACCAAGCAACTGGCACCATTCCCACTTTTCAAACTAGGCCACCCCCACCCCAAAACCCCCCCCCTCCCACCAAAATGGGCCCCAATTACTAAACCCCCAAAAAACTACCCCCCCGCCCCTCACCCACCCCCCACACTGAAAAAAACCCCCCCAACTACCCCCAAAAAAACCTCCCCTCTCCCACAAAACTTTACACTGGGCCCCACCTTACCCCTCAAACGGGGAACCCCCTAACCCTTTAAATGGCACCATACTACCACACGAAATTCCAATTCCCCAAAATTAAACACTCGGGCACCCCCTACTACCCCCTTTAAACATCGGCACCAAATACCCATGACAACAAGGCCCAACCACACTTAAACACTCGCACCCCACTAAACAAAAAAATCACCTAAAAAAGGGGCCATCGGCACCATCTATCCACCTGCAACACCGGGGTTTTAACCCCAAAAAATTTAAAAAACCTACACAAAAAAAAAACCCACCATCCCCCCTTTAACACCCCCCTTTTTAATAATACAACACTCAGCACCACCACACAAAAAACCCACCCCCCCTTTCCCCATAAAACCTAAAAACCCCCCCACTGTACAAACACCCATTCCCAAAATTTTACAACAGGGCCCACCTAAACCACACTGTACAAAACCCCCACAAACAACTAAAACTCCCCCTCTACCCCCCCCCAAACCAAGGCCCCCCTCAAAAAAAAACCAAACCCCCCCCGGGGCCCCCCACTACCCCCCTTAAAAAAACCTCAAAAAATTCCAATTTAAAAAAACCCAAGCACACTACTACCACCAACACTAGGCCCATTACTCCCAACGACAACACTCGGCACCACCTACTCCCCTGTAAACATCCCCCAAAACCCACTCAACACCCGGGAAACCATTTCCCAATGAAAACCTCACCCCACTTACACATAAAAATAACCCCCTTTACAAAATTCAACCGGCACCACCACCACACAAAAACCCCCAAACCATCCCCCCCCCAAACCCCCAAACATTTAAAAACCCCCGGCCCCCACCTATCCCACGACAATCCCCTTTCCCCAACGAAACATCCCCCCCAAACCCCTGACAAATCACCCTTTACTACCACATTACAACACTCAGGCACAAAAATTTCAAAAAAAACCTTACAACACCCAAAACAAACTCCACCATTTCTCCCCACAAAACCGGGCCCCCTATACCACGAAATGGGGACCCCTACCCCCCTTAAAAAGGGCCCCCCCAACAAACAAGGCCCCCCCTACTACCACACTGTAACACTGGCACCCCATCCCCACTGTAAAAAATCGGGCCCCTCTACCACTTACAAAGGGCCCACCTCCCCCCAAAACTACCCAACCCAAACCCCCCAAAAACTCACCCTTTTTCCACCCATGACAACACTCGGCCCTTCTACCCAACTGTTAAACATCGGAAACCCCACTTTAAAACGGACCCCCTTTAAAACACTAACCCCACCATTACTACCACATTAAAACAAGGCCCACTTACCCCCAAAAAAAAAGGACCCCCCAAACCAAGAAAACACCCCAACCCCCCCACCCCCCGGCAACACTTGGACCATTTACAACACCAAAATTACCCCCAAAAACCCCACTTACCCCACCCAATTCCAAACCTGTAAAAACCCCCGGCACATAACCCCTAAACCCCGGGAAAAAAAACTGTAAAAACCCAGGCACATAAAACCCCCAAAAACACCCACCACACCACCAACACACCCAAAAAAACCCTTAAAACACCCCCCCCACTCCCCCCAAAACACTCCAACACAAAAACCCCCAAACCCCCCACCCCCACCCCTCAAAAAACCTCCCACCATTAACACCCCCCTCACACCATGAAAAACCCCATTTAACACCCGCAAAACTCATTTCCACATTACAACACTCAGGCACCACTAACCACACTGTAAAACCCTCAGGCACCACCATACCAATGAAAAACCAGGCACCCTACTACCACACTGTACAAACCCCGGGCCACCACTACCCCCCCTTCAACTGGGCCCCCCCTTTCCACCTGCAAACTGGCCCACTACCAACTGAAAACCCGGGCCCATCTCTCCACACTGTAAAACCCTCAGGCCCCCCTACCCAAAAAACACCGGCCCATCTAAATTTTACAACCAAAAAACCCCACTGTACAAACACCCCCCCATCTACTCCACACTGAAACCCCCAGGCACACCTCTCCCACACTTACCACGGGAAAACCAACACCTTTAAAACCTCACAACCCCTCCCACACTTTCACCCACCCCCTTACCCACCGCCCAACCCCCAAAAAACCATTAAAAACACCACACCCAACCCTTTACACACCCAAACCCCAAACCAAAAAAAAACCCCCACATTCAACACTGCAAAAGGACACCTACCCAACTGAAAACCCAAAAGGACCCTCTAAACCGAAAAACCCCCCCCCCAATCACCAAACCCCGGCCCTTTAAAAAAACCCCTTAAAAAGGGGCCCCCCCCAAACTTCTTTAAACTCAGGCCCCACCTCTACCACACGTCCCAAAACCCCCCCAACCCCCAACTGTACAACACTCGGCCCCCCTTTAAACCCACAAAAAAATTTGACCCCTTACCAAACAAACTCACACCCCCTAACAACATTTCACCATTTGGGCAAAACTAAACTGTACAACCAGGGACCCCCAAACCCCGTAAAACTCGGCCCACCAACCCCCCCTTTAAAAACCCCTCAGGCCCACCCTCCCCAACACCCCCACCCTTTCCCCAAAGTACAACCCTAGGCACCACTACTCCACACTGAAAAAAACCCAGGCACCAAACCCCCCCAACTGAAAAAATAGGCACCTTCCCCTGACACACACCCCAAACCCCAAAATTAAACACTCGGCCCCAACTATACCACACTGTACAACCTCGGGCACCCCCCACCCCTGAAAAAAATAAAACCCCACTTTAAAAACTCACACCATTTCCCCATTTAAAAAACCTTTTTTTTAACCCATGAAAACCCCTCAGGACCATTACTCCAAAAAATAAAAAACATTCCCCCCCCAACTACCAACTTACAACACTGGCACCTTTTCCCACACTTAAAACCTACCCACACTTCCCCCAGAAAACCGGGCCCACCTAAAAACTCTTCCACCACCTTACAGGGAAAAAATTTCAAAACCTTCCCAAAATTTTAAACAAAACCCCATCCCCAAACAAAACCGGCCCCACCTACTAAAAAAAAAAACTCGGACCATCTACTCCACATGTACAACACTCGGCACCACCAAAACCAACAAAAACCAAACAACCCCCCAATTTAAATCCCAAACCCCTGCCACCAAACCCCAACATTACAAACTACCCAACTAACAAAAACCCTGGGGCCCCAAACCCCACACTGTAAACACTCAGGCCCCAAAACCAACTTACACATCAGGCCCCACCTACCCCCGAAAATCAACCTCCAAACATGAAAAACCCCACACCCCCCCCAATGAAACAAAACCCCTTCCCCACCCCTTTAAACAAGGCCCCTCACCCCAAAACCCTTTCCCCAAACACACTGTAAACACTCAGCCCCAAAATAAAAAAGGGCAACACTAAAAACCCTCTCCAACGCAACTCCCCACCCTTCACCAAAAACCCAACCCCAACCCCCCAAATTACAAAAAATCCCCCCCCATTACCCCCCAGCACCCCTCAAAATTTACAACCCAAAGGCACCTTTTCCCCCCAACCAACACCAGGCACCACAAACCCACAACACAACCTCAGGCCCCCACAACCCAATAAACACTGGACCACACTCACATGTAAACCCCGGGACCAACCACACTGAAACCCGGGGCCCCCCTTACCCCTGAAAATCGGCACCCCAAACCCCCAAACAACTTTTCCACACTACAACCACACACAAAAAACCCACCCCTACTCCAACTGAACAACCGGCAAACCCACATTACCCCTCAAAAATTAACCCCAATTTCAACCCCACACCCCATTACAAACCCCCCCAAACAAAATTAAAAACCCAAAGGACCAAAACCACCCCAAAAAGGCAAATAAAAATAAAACACTGGGGGACCCCACAAATGTAAAAACCCCCCCAAAACCTTACAACACACCAAAAAAGCAACACACCCCTTTTAAAAACACCGGGACCAATACCCCCCAAACGGCCCAACACTCACCCTCTACAACATTAAAACCCGGGGCCCACCTCACACTTAAACAAAAGAAACCCCCACCGTACCCAACCAACCCAAACCCCCACTACAACCCACCCCAACCCCCCACTTTAACAACCCCACCCACACCCAGCCCCCAAACCCCACTACCCCGTAAAACACTCAGGCCCCTTCTACTACCACACGGGACAACCAGGAAAACCCCCACCACAAAAACCCCCACACCAAACAATAAAAAATCCCCATTTTAAAAACCACTGACAAAGGGCAACAACCCCTTTAAAACCCCCAACACCCAAAACAACAAAAAATCGGCACCTATACCCCCACCAAAAACCATTCCCAAATTACAACACTAAACCACCACCTTTTTAAAACATAAACCCCTCTCCACCTTAAAAACCCCCCCCAACTACCCCCCTTAAAAACATAAAAACCCCCCAACTCCAAAAGCACCACCCTCCCCAAAACCCCTCCCCAAACTCCCAATGTACCCCCACCCCCACCCTCCCCACAACAACACTCAGCCCCCATTTACCACACTGTACAAAACCGGGCCCACAACCCACTTACAACCACACCACCTTCCCAAAAACCCTAGGCACCACCTACACCACACTGACAAACTGGGGCCCCCCACCTTAAAACCACCCCCAAAAACCCCCTTTCCCCCCATCTCACCCATTTTTAAAAAAAATTTTAAACAAACCCCCCCTTTACACTTAACACTCAGCCCCCCTATACCCCACTGAAAACCATTTTCAGGCCACCACCAAACCACATTTCAAAAACCCGGCCCCACTACCATTTAAACAACCCCCCCCTTTTCCCCCCAAAAAAAAACCCACAACCACTACCCCCCCAACTGGAAACCCCCAAACCCCCAAAAAACCACACTGGCACCACTCCCCCGCCACTCACCCCCCCAACCACACGTAAACCCCCCCAGGCCACCATCTACTCCCCAAAAAACACCAGCCCCTATCCACACGTCAACCCCAGGCCCAAATTTTCCACATTTAAAAAGGGGCCCCACTACCCCCCCTACAACCCCCCCCCCCCAAAAACTAACCATTTAACCCCCTTACAAACTAACCCACCCCAAAAATTACAAAACCAACCCACACATTTACACACCCCAAAAACTAACCCCCCCCCCACAACCCAAACACCGGCACCCTCTACCACCAAAAAAACACCCCTTACCCCACTTCCCCCCCAAATTTCCCCACAAAAAACCCACCAACTACCACACTGTACAAACTCGGGACACCAACCAATTTAAAACCCTTCAACCCCTCCCCCCCCTTTAAAAACCAGGCACCACCTATAAAAACTGCAAACTAACCCACCCCACACCCCCAAACTGAAAACCCCCGGGGGCCCCACCTCTCCACATGAAAAAACGGCCCCTCAAAACCCCCCTGTAAAACCTGGCCCCAAATTCCCCCAAAATTTAAAACCCTCACCCACCCCTTCAAACCCCCCCCAAAAAACCCGGCCCACACTCCCCCCCCCAAAACCCCCCCACCCCCCAAAAAAATTCCATTACCCCCCTTAAAAAAAACCCCCCCACCCCAAAAAACCCCAATTTAGGAAACCCCAACTTTTCCCCCTTGGCCCCCCACTCCCACAAAAAAACCCACACCACCCTACCCCCCCCAAAAACCTCGGCACCACTACTACCACACTGTACAACACTCGGGACCCCACTAACCACTGAAAAAACCCACCCATAACCACACTGTCAACCTCGGGACCACACTCCCAAATTAAAAAAGGGCCCACTCCCCACAAAAAACAAAAAAAAAACCCCCCCCCCACCACCTCTCCCAAACCTACAACACTCGGCCCCCTCTCCTTAAAAACCACCACCCCACCCAAACGGGAAAAATTCGGCCCCCTCCCACCAAGACAAAATCGGCACCACTACTCCCTGTAAACCTGGAACCACCTTACTCCACATGTACAACACTCGGGACACTACTACCAACTTACAACCTCGGCACCTCTTTTAATTACCCACCCCCCAAAAAACTTAAACCTAAACCACTCCCCCCCCAAACCCCAACCCACCATTCAACTTCCCCCGGACCATCTACTACCCAGAAACCCCGGCCCCACCTACTACCAACGGGAAAAAAGGCACCATTTCCCACCTTAAAACACCGGACCCTACCCAACACTTTAAACACCGGCCCCTTTACCAAACTGACAACACTGGCACCACTAAACCACACTGTACAACACCAGGCACCACTACTACCACTGTACAACACTCAGGCCCACCCTACCACATTTTAAAAAAACCCGGCACCCCCCACCCCCAAAATCCACCCCCCCCCCCAAAAAAAAACCCCCCAAACCCCAACCCTTACCCCCAAACCCCCCTTTAAAAAAGGCACCATCTACTACCACACTGAAAACACCACACCCCCACACTGTACAACACTCGGCCCCCTTAACACTGTAAAAACACCCCACCCCCCCCTAAACACCGGCACCCCCACCACATGTACAACCCCGGGGGACCACCTACTCCATGAAAAACCTCGGGCCCACCTACTCCCACACTGAAAACTTCAGGCCCCCCTACTCCCCCTTTAAACCCCGGGCACCACCACTACCACCTGTACAACACTCAGGCACCACCTACTCCCCCTGACAACCGGGCACCATTTCCACACTGTACAACTTTCCCCCCCAAACCCCCTTCAACATTAAAAAAACCCCCACCTTTCCCACATTTAAACCCCACCCCCCTTTTCCCACATTAAAAACCCATCCCAACCCAACCCCCCAAAACCCAACAACACCAGGCCCCCTACTACCACACTGCAACACTCGGACCACTTCCCAACAACAGCCCCCTATCCACATTAAAAAAAAACCCCCCACTCAAACCACACGTAAAAATCAGGCCCCAAATTAACCACATTACAAACCCGGACCATAAAACCAACTTCCACTGGGGCACCTTTTACACCATTTAAAACCTGGCACCACTACCACACTGAAAAAACCTGGGCACCCCCTTACACAAAAAAAACACAAACCCTACACCAACAAACTACATTTTTACCCCCAAAAAACATTTAAACACTAACACCCAAAACCAACCCCTTTACACCCCCGAAACCACCCACCCAAAAAAACCCCAAAGGCCCCACTATAAAAACCTGTACAACCCAAAAACCTAAACCCAACTGTAAAAAAGGCACCCCCCCACCCAAACTCGGAAAACCTCACCACAGTCACTTTTGGAACAAAAAACCCTTTTTAACCACCCGGACCAACACAAACAATCAACTCCCCCCAAACCATGGAAACCTAGGAAACCAAAAATTAAAACACCGGGCCCAAAACTACTACCCCTGTAAAAATCCACCCTACTACCAAAATTCCCCCAAACCGGCACCCCTTCCCACCTGTACCCCCGGGCCCACTCTACCCACTGAAAAATCGGCACCATCTATACCCAGTACAACCTCGGCCCATTCTACCACCGTCACCCCCAAAACCCTAACCCCCCCTCCCAAAAAAACCCCCCTACACAAGAAAACCATACCCCCTTTTACCACATTTTAAAAAAGGACCATAAAACAACTTCAACATGGCACCCCTACACCCCCCTGAAAACACCCCCCCCACACCCCCCAAACCCCCATGTAAACCTGGCACCACTAACAACTGTACAACCCCGGGGGCCAACTTCCACAACAACACTCGGACCACCCCAACTTAAAACCCCCGGGAAAACCCCCCCCAACTGTACAACACTCGGCACCACTACTACCCCCCAAACAACATCACCCCTACTCCCCAAAACTGGACAAAAAACCCTCGGCACCACTCCCCACATTACAACACCGGGCACCATCTACTACCACATGTAAACACTCAGGCAAAACCCCCCCCAAAACAATGGGGAAACCACTTTCCCCCACGACAAACCGGGCCCCACTACTACCCTTCAACCTCAGGCACCACTACTACCACTTAAACCCAGGCACCCTCTCCCACCCTCACCCCCCAAACCCAAACAAACTGGCCCCACCCCCCCAAACACAAACCCTCGGAAAACCCCAAACCACTGCAACACTGGACCACTACTACCCATGTACAACACTCGGTCCCCAAATTTAAAACATCACCCTTTACACACTTAAACATAACCACCTACACCAAAAAACCTCAGGCACCCCCTCCCACACGACAACCACCCTTCCCACATTAAAAAACCCCCACCACCACTACCCCCTGAAAACTGGCCCCAACCCCCCTAAACATCGGCCCACCCCCCCAACCTGTACAACATCAGGCACCCCCTCCACAAAAACACTCAGCACCTCTCACCACCCAACACTCAGGCACCACCTACTACCACACTGTAAACCCCAACCCCCAAAAACCCCAAAACCCCCCAAAAAAAAACCCCGGAAAACCCCACCAAAAAACCCAAAACACCAAACCCCCACACTACACCAACACCCCCCAAACAAAAACCCTGGCCCCATTTTTCCCCATTAAAAAAACCCGGGCACCCCCCAACCCCCCAAAACATCGGCACCACCTACTCCCCAACTGTCAACACCGGGACCACCCACTACCACAAAAAAACCCGGCACCAAATTTACCACATGTAAAAACTCGGCACCATACTCCCCATTAAAAAACAACCCCCAAAAAACCCCCCCAAAAAACCACCCCCCAAACCTACACCAACTTACACACTCCCCCAAACCCCAACAAACAACCCCACCAAAACCTACCCCACTGCAAACTCAGGACCATCAAACCCACATAAAAAAATTCACCACCTACCCCCCACACTGTACAACATCACACCACCTACCCCTTTTAAACCCCACCCATAAAAAAAAAACCGGCCCATCCCCCCCGAAAACTCCCCCAAACAAACCCCGTACAACACTCAGGCCCCAACTAAACAAAAAAACTCAGGCCCCCTATACCCCCAAAAAACACTAGGCACCACCTACTACCAACAAACTTCACACCCAACCACTACAACCTACCCTTTCCCCAACATTTCACCACACCCACTACCCCCTTACAACACTCAGGCACCATCTACTACCACATGTACAACACTCAGGCACCACCTACCCCAACAAAAACCCAAAAATTCCCAAACCACCCCCCAGGACCCCCCAAACCCTTTTACACACAAACACCACACCCCCCCCCACAACACTAGACACCTACTACCACAAAACACCAGGCACCATTTACAAACCCCTGTAAAACCCCACCTCTCCCACTGTAAAATCAGGCCCACATAACGACAACTTGGGCCCACCAACTTAAACACTGACACATCCCCAAAAACCCCCACCCCCCACATTTTAAACCCACCTTAACCCCAAAAAAACCCACTGGGCACCACCCACTACCCATTAAAACTCGGCACCCCTTTCCCCCCAAAAAACAAAAACCACCTCTACCCACTGTACAACCCCCTTACTACATTAAAAGGGCCCCCCAATAAACCAAACTCGGCCACCACACCACATTAAACACTCGGCCCCCCTCCCCCTGTAACCTGGGGCCCACCACCACACTTACAAAAAACCCAAAAAACCCAAAAAATACCCCCAACCACACGAAAACACTCGGACCCCTTCCCAACCCCCACAAACCGGGCCCCCCCCTTTTCCCCCAAAAAACCCAGGCCCTACTCCACACTGTAAACACTCAGGCCACCCCCCCTTAAAAACACTAAACATCCCCCACTTAAAACACTTCCCACACCACTACAAAAAAACCCATCAAACCCCCACAAACTCCAACTAAACCCCCCCCCACCCCCCTTTAAACACTCAGCCCACACCCCCCAACGGGACAACACGGGGGCCCCAACCCCCCAAACAAAAACCTCGGCCCCCCTACTCCCCCATTTAAACATCAGGCCCCAAACCCCACTGGAAAACCGGACCACCAACCCACTGAAAAACCTCAGGCACCATCTACACCACACT
>NW_026468514.1:32500-114370 GCF_026875155.1 Cherax quadricarinatus | reverse complement strand
CCTAGTCCATCACTCCTCCACCATCCATCACCATCACCACCAACCCACCCCCTCACCACCAGCCCATCACTCTCTCCACCACAATCACCATCATAAAAAGCCCATACCTTTACCACCAGTCCATCACTCACCCCCAATTCTTCACCCTCACCCCCACCCATCACCAACAACTCAGTCCATCACTCTCCCACCATCCATCACCATCACCACCACCATCAACGTACTCCAATCCTCACCCTCACCGTCATCCTCACCCTCTCCGCCAGTCCAACATCTCACCAACTCCCTCACTCTCACCACCAATCCATCACCCTCATACCATCAATCACCCTCACCACCATATTCACAATCACCCTACCACCACCCAAAACCAACCCCTACCACCAGTCATCCATCACCCCACCACCGTCCATCACCCCCCCACAAGTTCCATCACGTTTTCCACATGTTCATCACCCTCACCCCGAGCCATTGCACAATTTTCACCAAAATCCATCACCACCACCTCACCCCCCAGTCCATCTCTTTCACCACCAGTCCTGCCCTTCACCACCAACCGTAAGCCCTCACCTCCAGCTCATCACCCTTAACACCAGTCAATCATATAAACCCTCACCACCAGTTACATCCCTCACCACAAGTGCATCACACCTCACCAAAAGTACATCACCCTCACCACAGTACATCCCCTCACCACCATTTCCATCACCCTCACCACCAGTTATAAATCTCACCACCAATCCATCACACACCTTCAAAAGTTCTCACCATCACCACAAGTCCATCACCTTCACCACCAGTCGACCTCACCCCAGTTTCATCACCCTCACCACCAGTCCCCCCTTTCACCCACCAGTTATCACCCTCACAACAGCTCGTCACCCTCCCCACCAGTCCACACCCCACCACCATCCATCACCCTCACAACCAGTCCATCAGTACCCACTGCAAGTTAATTGTTACATGCAGGTACCCACGCAAGTATTGTTACATGCAGGTACCCACTGAAAAGTTTTGTTACATGCAGGTACCACCTTGCAAGTATTGTTACATGCAGGTACACACTGCCGTATTGTTACATGCCATCACTCAAAGTATTGTTCCCATCCCAGGTACCCCCTGCAAGTATTAGTACTTTGCAGTACCCACTGCAAGTTTAGTCATGCAGGTTTACCCACTGCAAGTATTGTTACAATGCAGGTACCCATGCAAGTATTGTTACATGAGGTACACCACTGCAAGTATTGTTACATGCAGGTAAAACACGCAAGTATTGTTACATGCGGTCCACTGCAAGTATTGTTAAAATGCAGGTAAACACTGCAAGTATTGTACATGCAGGTACCCACTGCAAGTATTAGTACATGCAGGTACCCACTGCAAGTATTGTACTTTGCAGGTACCCACTGCAAGTATTGTTACATGAAGGTACCCACTGCAAGTTTTGTTTAACATGCAGGTACACCACTGCAAGTTTTAGTACATGCAGGTACCCACTGCAAGTATTAGTACATGCAGGTACCACTGCATGATTGTAACATGCAGGTACACACGCAAGTATTAGTACATGCAAGTACCCACTGAAGTATTGTTACATGCAGGAAACACACTGCAAGTATTGTTACATGCAGTACACACTGCAAGTATTTTTACATGCAGGTAAAACACTTGCAAGTATTGTTACATGCAGGTACCACTGCAAGTATTGTTACATGCAGGTACACACTGCAAGTATTGTTACATGCAGGTACCCACTGCAAGTATTGTTACATGCAGGTACCCACCTCAAGTATTGTTAACATGCAGGTACCACTGCAAGTATTGTTACATGCAGGTACCCACTGCAAGTATTGTTACATGCAGGTACCACTGCAAGTATTGTTACATGCAGGTACCAACTGCAAGTATTGTTACATGCAGGTACCCACTGCAAGTATTAGTAACATGCAGGTACCCACTGCAAGTATTAGTACATGCAGGTACCCACTGCAAGTATTAGTACATGCAGGTACCCACTGCAAGTATTGTTACATGCAGGTACACACTGCAAGTATTAGTACATGCAGGTACCCACTGCAAGTATTGTTACATGCAGGTACCCACTGCAAGTATTTTTCACATGTGGTTACACACTGAAATTTAAATTAGTACATGCAAGTACCCACTGCAAGTATTGTTACATGCAGGTACACACTGCAAGTATTGTTACATGCAGGTACACACTGCAAGTATTGTTACATGCAGGTACACACTGCAAGTATTGTTACATGCAGGTACACACTGCAAGTATTGTTACATGCAGGTACCCACTGCAAGTATTGTTACATGCAGGTACACACTGCAAGTATTGTTACATGCAGGTACCCACTGCAAGTATTGTTACATGCAGGTACACACTGCAAGTATTGTTACATGCAGGTACCCACTGCAAGTATTGGTACATGCAGGTACCCACTGCAAGTATTGTTACATGCAGGTACCACTGCAAGTATTGTTAAAAGCAGGTACCCACTGCAAGTATTGTTACATGCAGGTAAAACACTGCAAGCTTTGGGTTACATGCAGGTACACACTGCAAGTATTGTTACATGCAGGTACACACTGCAAGTATTGTTACATGCAGGTACCCACTGCAAGTATTGTTACATGCAGGTACACACTGCAAGTATTGTTACATGCAGGTACCCACTGCAAGTATTGTTACATGCAGGTACACACTGCAAGTATTGTTACATGCAGGTACACACTGCAAGTATTGTTACATGCAGGTACACACTGCAAGTATTGTTACATGCAGGTACTCACTGGGTAATTTTGTAAAGGCAATTCCCAGTTATGATCTCTATATGACAACTTGAGAAAGCTTAACAAAAAAAGAAAAACAATACCGTGACTGGAACGATACACAAATAACCCGCACATAGAAGAGAGGAGCTTACGACTACGTTTCGGTCCGACTTGGACCATTTACAAAGTCACACTAACGAGAAGTAGAGCAGGACGGGTATATATAGACAGGAAGAGGTAGTGGTAGTAGTAGTAGTAGTAGTAGTAGTAGTGGTAGTAGTAGTAGTAGTAGTAGTGGTAGTAGTAGTAGAAGTGGTAGTAGTAATGGCGGAGAAGGAAGGAAGAAATAATGGGGAAGCAAGGAGGAGGAGCCAGTCAAATACAAAGAAAGGAGAGCACTGCAAGGGAGCTAGGTGCCCACAGAGGGAGAGCAAGAAACGACCGAAACATCGTCCTAAGCTCCTCTCTTCTATGTGCGGGTTATCTGTGTATTGAGAAAGCTTCTTCCGACGGTTTTAAACTTTCTTTAAAGCCTCATCTGAATGGTTTTGATATTATGAGGATGATAGTCTTAAAGTTTAGCCTGCGTAGGTACAAATTTGTCAGTAATAGCAAAGTTAGAAACATTGGAATCAAGAGACTTCATGCTGTAACTGAAGGTCGTCTTTTTTGATCACCTTAAAATTCTTAGCGCTGATGTTTTTCTCGATGGAAAGTGATCTTGTATTGACTCTTTATGGTAAACAGATTGTGATAATGATTTCAGTCAACAATGTGAGAATGTCTCTTGTGATCACCTTCACAACTTTAACACTGATGCTGCTGATGAGAAGGATGATTCCTGCACTAACTGGCTGTCTACCTGTAAATTTGAGAAAAAAAATGTTGAAAGTGGAAATTAATTGGATAACGCCTCTTATTTTCAGCTTCAAATTTTTTAATACATTGCACATATAAACCCGCACATAGATAAGAGGAGTTGACGACGACGTTTCGGTCCTTTTTTGTGTATTGTTCCAGTCAAGGTATTGTGCCTTTTTGTACATTTTTAGTACAAGTGTTTGTTCCCTTTGGGAAAGGGGTTCATATTTCTTTGTGACATTGATTTTTCTTTAAGACCAAGTGAATGTCTTCTCTTATTGTCTTCCACTTTATCTCTGGTGTATCTTAGAGGTGGTTGTCAGCTGGCTTGAGACTGGTCAGAGGACTTTGGGCTCTTTCCCCACCAACTTGCCAATTTAACAATGTGGGTAATATAGTTACATGGGTAATATAATTAGATCTGCTGGAGAATGGCTCTTCTAGTCAGTTACAAAATTTCGACATAAATTTACGACATAAATTTGCGAATTTTGTAAAAAAAATTTGTTTGGGTTATCTTAGTCTTCTGAACAACTAACAAAGTAAACCTTCACCACCTGTTTTTTTTTTTAGGGCGTTTAACAGATACTATTTTTTTCTAAAACCTTAAACAAATAATAAATATTAAACTGAATTTAGTAGTATTAGAGCCATGGATTACTATGTGTCCTTTAAAAGGAGGACAATTTGAGTCTCATCAAAATCCCATTACTTGTGTTCTCGATATAAACAGGAGAAGAACCTCCCTGAGAGTTAGTTATTAAAACACTGTGAACACTGGTTTGAGAGTTGTGACTCGTGATAAACTTAGTGTTACACTGGAAATAGCGTTCCGTTTGAAGCCTCTGCTGCCCCTCATCAGCTACCCCTCTTCCTTGCATTTAAACTCAGCCGTTCGCCTCTATCAACGTGTAGTGTAGAGGCGTATTTTGCTGCTCCGCTGGTACTCGAATATCTGAGTTCCGCACAGCTAGTCGCCTCTGCCTACCTAAAGAAATAGGGACGAATCTCCCATCCTGCGTGAGTTGGTGATCCAAAACCTGACTGAGGCCTGCCCGATGAATCCGACTGTGCCACTTGTACAAAATGTGTTATATCTCTAACTGAGGAAGATGTACCTGTTATTCTTCTATGTACTGAGTGTTTCTGGGAGGAATGCTGCATAGTTGGAACAAGAGGGGTTTTAAGAACAATTAACGAGCTTTTGCAGAAACCTGGTAACCCCTTTCGGAGACGGCTTTTTAACCGTAACATGCCAGAGGTTCATCTATAAACATAGTAAGTTTGTGATGATTTGTTTGTCCACAGAGTGAAAATTTGTCTGTCATTCCAAGACACTTGTGCTAGCTGTGTTAAGTGCTGGGGGTTTTTGGAAATAATTACGAGTAGTGCATTTGTTGGTAACTCTCGAGATGACTGTGGCCAGGTGAATGACCTTGAAAATATCACTGCGACCCGCAGACCACTACACCAATTTTGTCTGTCTATCGAGGTGAATATCCCTTCCTTGTCCCTTCTATTCACCGGTATCCTTTAACCCATCGCCAGTGTGAAACCCCTTGTCAGCTAATGAGTTAGCTGATGGTGTTGACGTAGGATGGTGAAGGCAGATTTGAAACATATTTTAGTAAACAGGCTCGGAAAAAGGAACGAGGCTTCCAGAGAAAGCTTGCTGCAAGCAATACAGTAGGCGCACACCCTCCCAAAGCTGTCAGGTTAGAATTTTCCCTAACAACACTGATCAAGAGACCAAGTGTAACTGGTTTTTCGAAGCTAGTGTAGAAAATCATGAGAAAACGATCAAGTTTCTCCACGATGAGGATAACTACGTATTTGTGCCTAATGATTCAGCATTTATAGACAAACTTCTAACTCACGAATATGCCAAAATCAAACTCCAAGCTGACCACCAAGGGCACCAAAAGTGCTTATTGTCATCTACAACGTCAACAAGCACTTGGAATCCTCAATATCTGGCGTCAGGGGCAAGTTACAAGCCCTCGTTGACTTTCCAACGGTCTGATATTAGCTGAGTGGACTGGCCAGGGGACTCTGCCACGCTATATTCACTCCCGTGCAGCTCTCAACAGACGCTATTACACTGCATTGTACAGACCTTCTCAACGTCAAAGTTTTAGTGTCAACGCTGGGGCCACATTACCAGAAAATCCCCAGCTAAGTCACACTGGTGTGCAGTTTTGTGCCAACCCCTAAATCCTTCTGAACGGTGTTATGAATTATCAAACATCAACAGACTGTTGCTAAATAATGTATCAATTGTAAGACCTCAGGAGTCACAGCAGCTCATGCTGACTGCAGTGTGACGGCTGCCCACATCGCAGCCAACCGCACCTCACACTGTACCCCTCATTATGACCCCCCAGGACTACCAGGTATTTCGAGTCTGAATACTGGCTCATGCCTGCCCTCAGACAATGGGGTTGAGCACCTCACCTGGGGAGCACATCAACAACCCCATCACGTCGGCTGTCAAACCAGCCTAGCTGAGTCAGCTGACAGTCAGCCAACGAGCTCAGCTGACCGGGACTTCACGTCTCCACATGTTCCAAGTCTTGCTCCTGTGGTATACAACCTGATGTCGCACATAAGGGTACTGGAAACACAACAATTTCTCCTGAAGCAACAACTGAGCAACACAAGCAAAGATGTGTAGAGTGTACCAATAACAAGATTGTCACAATTTGTGAAAGCAAGTGTAAGGCTGGTGAAAAAGGGGTGGTGGTGGTAGTGGTGGTTCCTTAATTACAGTTATGACGAATAAATACTTGTGTTGATAACTACAGTGAGCATCATAATAAAGGCAATGGTGTCTATGATGTTAGAAATAGTGATGAGCGTAATATAAGTGGGGGGTGCTGAGTGTGATGAGGGCAGGGGTGTCCTTAATGTTAGTAATAGTGATAGTGTAATATAAGGGGTTTGGGGGAAGAGTGTGATGAGGGAAGTGGTACCTATAATGTTAGTAATAGTGATGAGTGTAATATAAGTGGGGTGTTGAGTGTGATGAGGTTAACCACATTGACATTATTGTTGAATACAATACTGTTGATAAATGTAATGAACACAATGTTGGTAGTGGTGTTGGTGATGACAGTTATAGTGTTGTGTGTAAGTTAGTGGGGGAGGGAATGGAGTGGTGGTGTCACCTATCATACATTCACACATGAACATACGTCGTGTCTGTGTAAACAAAGACTCCCACGAGGCCTTACAACTGGAAGTGCACTTAAAAAACTCATGGACCAGGGTAACACTGTTGACATTGATAAGGTCTGCTATTTATATGAAATTTTTTTCATTGTGCTGAGAAACTCAACAAGATCCCAGGACTACTATAATGGATCAAAACTCGTATAAACTTTCTATATTAAGCTGGAATATTGCATCACTTAGAAAAAGATTTCCTGACCTTCATCATAAAGTAAACACTGAAAACCCCTTGATGTTGTGTGTCTACAAGAGTGCAGAGTCCCTGAAAAATCTCAACCCCCTAAATTACCATCATTTGTTGCAAAATAACCTCAAATTACTAACTGTTGTGTTCTATAATTAAAAAATCACTCCCATCACTTCTTGCACATAAGAAAACAGAGGGGCTACAAAAACCACGGTGTTAGAGTTTATATTGGGAACTCTGCTCTCAACAAAATTTAACTTGTACGCTCCTGCTGATAAGTTTTAAATTTCTTGGAGTTCCCAACTGTGCTCAGTCTGAACCTATTCTTATTATTGGCGATTATTTAAAGCGAGACACAAAAGCATTGGAAACTCACAGTTTGGTAATCGTAATGGTAATCAACTGTTTCACTCTTAAACAGTCATGATAATGTGCAAATGTAGGTGACCTTGAACCCACACATATCTATGGAGGCGTCCTTGATCTGTGTCTGGGCTTCAACATTACTTCTGCCACTGTGAGTCTTCCATTGTAAGAGATATAGCTTCTGATCATTTCCCTAGGATAACCTCACTAGATATTGGTTAATAATCCTTCCTGATAGGATATTCAAACGGAAACTTTTTTAAAGTTCCCACAGATCAGCATGGTGACTTTGTTGCACATGTAAATGACTGGTATAATTCCTATGAATGTTCCTCTGTAGAGACCTTTAACAATGACCTTGTGAGCAGTATTCAGAACTACTTAGAGCCGCCACTGAAACCTCTTGGTACTCTAAACCCAACAAACTTCCATAATAATCATACCTCCTTCAAAACCATACTTATTACAATGATTCTAAACTTCGTACACTGAAAAGTACTGCTCGCAGATTAGGTCTAGCCTATAGACAACATCGTACCCCTGAAATGCTGAGCCTCTTCCAAACTGCCCTTGCTGCTGCCAGAGAGCGTATGACAGAGCTGCGGCAAACAGACTGGGGAAAATTTGTCAACGGTCATAATGTTCACACCCCACTTAGCCGGGCATGGAGATACATAACTAGAATTAAGGGTAACAGATCGCGCACCCTCATCCCTTACATAGAGCGAATGAGTTAGTCAGTGCTTGGGCTGCTACATCTAGCTATGACAATCTTCCCAGTGCCACACAGGCGAAATTAAATGACAAATATGATGCAAAGGAGAGACTTGTTTGCTTTATGCTCAACAAGGAAGATGACTGCAACATTCCTTTCACTAATTATGAACTTGATGCAGCACTAACTAAGGGCAACTCCACGTCGCCTGGTAAGGATGGTATTACTTACAACATACTCAGATTTCTTTTGTCGAGTTTCCAGGTAATCCATTACTTGAATAAAATAACATGACTATGTAACTGGGAAGCTCCATTCCCTCTTGGACCAACAGCCCTCATCATTCCAATTCCTAAGCCCAATCAACAAAATGCAATTTCGCCCAAAAATCTCTTACTAGCTGCTTGTGTAAACATTTGAGAGAATGAAATTTTTAATCGTCTCATGTACAGAATCAAAACATTCTTGTCTCCCCGGGTTTCATGGTTTCATGCGTGGAAGGAGTGGGGCATCATTGCATAGCCACCTTTCTCACCCTGCACACTGACATCTCATACACTACCTTCCTTGACCTTAAATCCGCTTTTTGATGTAGCCAACCGAATGTAATCATTAGTGAAAATTGCCAGAATGGATGTTGGAGGATGGCTTCTCCGCTGGATTAAAGGGTACCTGTCCAACAGAAAGTCGTCTGTGTTGTTTCAGGACATAAAAGTGTAACTGAAGACTTTTGAATTAGGAACCCCACAGGGAGGTGTGCCAGTCCCACACTATTTATATATTCTGATTAATGCCTTAACTAATGCTATGCCTAGTCAGCCCCATCATTTATATGATTAGTTTTGGGTGATGTATAATGATTCACACCACCGGATTCCCAACACCCAAAAACTTCTTTTAAACATGACTAGCCTTGTGTCAGGACCTGGGGTTGATATCTAGGCTTTGAGGTTCCACTACTTGGACCTGTTGTAACAAGACTTTGTCGCCAATACAAAGAAAGACTGAGAGCACTTAGAGTTGTGGCTGGGTTTCACCCCAGGTATAGTGCTAATGTTAAAACTGTGAAAATGATGTATCTTGCTTATGTTAGATGATTGGTTGATTATGCTGCGCCACTACTTGCACTTGTGTCTGACTGGAAGCTTGATGGAGGGCTGGAAAAACTGCAGAACGAAGCAATGAGGATCATTTTAGGATGCCCTCGTACTGCCAAAATTTTAAATATGCAAAAAGAACTTGATATTCCAAGCATCAGAGATCGTGTTACTGAAAGAAACATCCTAATTGGGGTTAATATGTTCAGGCAAGCCCATTCAAACCTCTGCACAGAAGCTCTCCAAACTTTCCTCAGCACTGGCGAACACTCCTCCAGATGAATTGAAAAAACTGGAACTGACCTCCGCATGAATCAGATACATGATCTATCTCAAGTAAGGCAACAGCGGCATTTCTCCGCTCAATGGGATATGACCCCATTCCAAACTACCATTCCTCCATTTCCCCCCAAAATACTTCTTAAATAACAACCAAAACTTTGCCTTGAAGCCAAACATGATGCCTTAAGCTGTATTGGTAACTTAGTCACACAGCACACACTCTCGCAAAGTATTTACGTTGATGGTTCTGTTCACCAACCCACTGGTGCAGCTGGTAGTGCTGCTGTTGTCGTACAGAGTGATGGCTCTCTTAAAGAAATTGGAGCACGCATCAATAATTGGGCCTCTGCCCTTCAGACAGAACTGTTTGCCATACTCCTTGCACTGAAATGCATATAATGTATCTAAGATTTACATTTAATTGGGAACTGATTCTCGTCATCCATAAATGCTCTCAATCAATTAAGCATTTAAAATTTTGGCATGCTTGTGTCAGAAGCCAGACCAGGTATGGTATGATTGTGAACAGTTTGGGGTCGAGTGCACATGCTGTGGATTCCATCTCACATTGGTCTTCAGATTTCATGATATAAATGATAAATTGGCTAAGCTGTATGCTTTCAAAGAGGGAGTAGTTTACAAACTTGGCTTCAAATGAATTTTATTGACTTAAGACTCAGGAAGATTGACACCATCAGTCCATCTATCATCATTCTATCAGCAGGAGGGCCACATGTCCATGGTGCATCCCAAAAAAAATAAGCAGACTCTTGGATGTAACTACCGCCCGGCTCCGGCTGGGTTACAAGTATCTATGGCAGGTTAAATCACCACCACCAAATGTAGACCAAACGAAATGTAAACTTTGCCAGATGGACTATTGTCACACCCTGCGTCATTATGTACTGGAGTGCGATAAAATTAATGAATTTAGAGACAACTCACTCAGAAATGTTCAAGAAATGGCAAAGTATTTTTTCCAAGGGTATATTACAGATCATTCTGGGAATACCCTGACTTTTCTTGCAGTAAATAAAGCATTACCACGTGTGTGTCTGGGGTGGTGTTTTGTGGTTGTGTGGGTGGTTTGTGTGTGTACTCAACCTATTTTTGGTTGCAGGGGTTTGAGTCTTAGCTCCTGGCCCGCCTCTTCACCGGTTGCTACTGGGCCCTCTCTCTCCCCGCTCCATGAGCTTTATATCAAACCTCGTCTTTAAAAATGTGGTATGGTTCCTGCCTCCACTACGTCATTTTCTAGGGTATTCCACTGCCTTACAACTTAGACTGAAGAAATACTTCCTACTATCTCTCTTGACTCATTTGTGTCTTCAACTTCCAAATTGTGGCCTCTTGTTTCTGTGTCCCCTCCCCGAACATCCTGTCTTTGTCCACCTTTTCTATTCCACGCAGTATTTTATATGTCGTTATCATGTCTCCCCTGACCCTCCTGTCCTCCGTGTCGTCAGGCCGATTTCCCTTAATCTTTCTTCATAGGACATTCCCCCTTTGCTCTGGAACTAACCTTGTCGCAAAACCCTTTTTTTCTTTCTCTAATTTCTTGACGTGCTTTATCAAGTGCGGGTTTCAAACAGGTGCTGCATACTCAGTATGGGCCTGACATACACGGGGTACAGTGTCTTTAATGATTCCTTACTTTAAAGGGATCGGAATGTGTTCTCAGGTTTGCCAGGCGCCCATATGCTGCAGCAGTTATCTGTTTGATGTGTGCTTCCGGAGACATGCTCGGTGTTATACTCACCCCAAAATCTTTCTCCCTTTAGTGAGGTTTGCAGTCTTTGGCCACCTAGCCTATACTCTTTTCTGTGGTCTTCTGTGCCTTCCCCTATCTCATGACTTTGCATTTTGGGAGGAAATTTAAAATTCGAGAAGCCATTTGCTGGAAACCCGGTGTCCATCTGTCCAGGTCTCTTTGAAGTCCTGCCTGATCCTCATCAGATTTAATTCTCCTCATTAACTTCACATCATCTGCAAACAGGGCACTTTGAGTCTACCTTCCATTTAAAGTCGTTCACATATACCAAAAATAGCACTGGTCCTAGGACCGACCCCCGTGGGACCCCGCTCGTTACAGGTGCCCACTGTGATACATCAAATTTCGTACCATGACTCGTTGTTGCCTCCCTGTCAGGTATTCTCTGATCCATTGCAGTGCCCTTCCTGTTATGTGCGCCTGATGCTCTAGCTTCTGCACTAATCTTTGTGAGGAACTGTGTCAAAGGCCTTCTTGCAGTCCAAAGAAAATGCAATCAACCCACCCCTCTCTCTCGTGTCTTACTTCTGTTATTTTTTTCATAAAACTCCCGAAGGTTTGTGACACAGGATTTGCCTTCCGTGAATCCGTGCTGGTGGCATTTATACTCTTGTTTCGTTCCAGGTGCTCCACCACTCTCCTCCTGATAATCTTCTCCATAATTTTGCATACTATGCACGTCAATGACACAGGTCTATAGTTTTTGTGCCTCTTTTTTGTCTCCTTTTTAAAAATGGGAACTACATTTGCCGTCTTCCATACCTCAGGTAGTTGCCCAGTTTCCAGGGACTGTGTGTGTGTGTGTGTTTTGTGTGTGGTGTGGGGTGTGTGTGTGTGTGTGTTGTGTGTGTGTGTTGCCGTGTGTGTTTTTTTGTGTTTGTGTTTGTGTTGTGTGTATTTGTGTTTGTGTGTGTGTGGTGTGTGTGTGTGTGTACTCACCCAAATTGAGGTTGCAGGGGTCGAGTCCAAACTCCCCTTTGCGTGTTTTACTCACCTAATTGTGGTTGCAGGGGTCAATACTCAGCCCTGGCCACGTGTGGTTGTGTGTGTGTGTGTGTGTGTGTGTGTGTGTGGTGTGTGTGTGTGTGTGGTGTGTTCTGTGTGTGTGTGTTTGTGTTTCTGTTATGTGTGTGTGTGTGCGTGGTTGTTACAAAAAACGCTTTCTAAAAGCTTAGAGATCTCCAAATGAATACTAGAAAAGGATGCCCTTCTAGCATTCCCCCAGTTACTGGGTTTCGTAACAAATATCAGTATCCTTGTCAATTATCCATTAAATTCAGTATGATTCAATAGTGTTCAGGATTACACTGGGAGGCTATTAACTAGAGAAATTAAAATTAATTTTAAATTTATTAAGTATCGTCTTGAGGTATATCATATTAAATTAAATCAAAATCAAAAAATAATAATATTATATTCTCTCGTTTACAATATATTGTGGAAAGCACATATCACATTTATAATTCTTAAGTAGTCTGGACATTAACATTTAATATATTATATATATATTATATAAATATAAATTTATAAATATATATAATATATATATATAAATATATATATATATATATATCAAAAAATTTGAGTTGTTGTTGGTAATGCTCTAATAGTTCGCTAATGTCTCACAAAATCGACTAGAAATTAAACAAAGTGACTGGGCAAAAATCCTCAAATAAACTAACTTCTAACCCAAATGGCAATCAAACAGTCGCTTGAAACGCTAAAGGGCCCCAAAAACAATATAACAGAACTGCGGCACAGAATCGAACCAAAGAGATAATATGACACAACTAAGTAAGGACCATCAGCAGATCCTCCACAAAGTCACAAAAACTCCCATACTACTGAATCTAATTCAGCATAAGAAATCCCCGACGGGACAATGCAAAAGGAACAGTACAAGTTGGGCAGTAGCTACAGCTCAGACCGAGTTGCTCAGAGTGTCTAAGAGACACACAACCTCAGTACAACGTCGAAAATCACTAAGTCTATACAATGTTCTGTGAACAAAGTCTCCAGAACTAACAAGAATAATGAGACAAGAGACGATCTCCCAACAAGGGCCAATAAGTGAGATTTAGGCACTTGTATAGAATACATCCAACCACCAAGCGAGTCTAGACCAGACTGAATACTTCAGGCGAGGTGAGAACACCCTCCTCGATCACGTGATAGCTCCGTGGACAGCTGTCGCCCAGCAACAGAAGCCTGCAGAGTAACAAGCAAAGAGCGATAATTACAGTAGTTAGACAATCAAGACTTGAACTGAGCACATAATATGTTACATCCTACCTAACAAAAGGAAACTAAGTCAAATAATAATATAAAGCAATACATTTACGATTTAGCTATTATCGCAAATACAAGCAATATAAAATTATATGAAAAGGTAATAATTATATATATACATATTAATCATTGCAACCCACTCAGGGGTTGCAACAGTGTGTGTGTTTGTGTGGTGTGTGTGTGTGTGTGTGTGTGTGTGTGTGTGTGTGTGTGTGTGTGTGTGTGTGTGTGTGGTGTGTGTGTGTGTGTGTGTGTTTTTTGTGTGTGTGTGTGTGTGTGGTTTGTGTGTGTGTGGTGTGTGTGTGTGTGTGTGTTGTGAGTTTGTGTGTGTGTTGTGTGGGTGTGTGTGTGTAGTTGGTTGTGTGTGTGTGTGTGTTTGTGTGTGTGTTGTGTGTGTGTGAGTGACTCAACAATCAATATTTGCACCAATAACTCATTACAGTTGTGACCGGGTGTGGAAGTGTGAATTTCTCATTACTCTATAATTTGTTCATGATTGTAGCCATGTATAAGCGTAAGTAACCATTCTTACAGGATTCATTACCTTTGTAACTTGTGAGTTCATTACCTTTGTACCTAGTTCAGCTATCAAAACTTTGGAGTCCAGTCCCTGGACCAATTATGTACCTCTGTAATCTTTTGACTACCGCCCACAGAATGGGTATGGGGTGCATAATAAACATATTAAACTAACTTAAACTAACACTGGTTTTTAAACACTTTGACCACTGTTATTTAGACGCTCTGAACACTTATTTAAACACTCCGAACACTGTTATTTAAACAATCTGAACAATGTTTTTAAACACTTTTGAGCACTCTTTATTAAACACTGTTAAAGTTCCACAACTCTACTGCACACTGGTCAGTACGACTCTCCTGTTCTACTGCCGTTCAGTACGACTCTCCTGCTCACTGGTCAGTACGACTCTGTGCACATGGGTCGTACGACATCCTGTACACTGGTACTGTTTACGACTCTCCTGCACATGGTCAGTTTGAATCTCTCCTGCACATGTCAGTTAAGACTCTCTTGCACATGGTCAGTTCGACTCTCCTGAATCATGGTCAGTAGACTTTCCTGCACACTGGTCATTACGACTCTCTTGAACAATGGTCAGTACGACTATCCTGTACACGTCATGGTCTGTCGTTTCGTCATATTATTATACAATTTTTTGGTGACTTTGTAATTTTTACTGACGATGTATCTTTGTTAACATATATTTTACCTTGATGGTCTGGTCAACATTGTTATTTCTGTATTCTTAATGTTTATTCCTTAACAATTATTAATGTTAATGTTCTAGGTGATGTTAACGTGTGTGAAACATGTGCTGATCATAAACTATTAAATGTAGTATAACTTCTGTTTGTAACTGTTATTTAAAAATATTTTTTGTTAGGATACTTTCTTAAAAGATGAACGTGATATAATATTTAATCAAAAGAAGGATGGGATATATTGTTTTTAGGTGATCTTGTATGGGATATAAGGGATGATTGGTATGGGATATAAGGATGATCTGGTAAGGGATATATGGATGATATGGTATGGTGGTATAGGATGTTCTGGTATGGGATATACGGATGCTTCTGAGAATGGGTATAAGGATGATATGGTATGGGATATAAGGTGATCTGGAATGGATATAAGGATGATCTGGTATGGGATATAAGGAAGTAGATCACATCAATCTTCAAGAACACAACACATGTAACCTTTAGAACAACTCAGGCAACACACTGAGCTAAACTACACAATTCCTCACGAAAACTACTTATTTCAGCATAATTTAATCTCGTCTATTTACATTGTTGGCACAAAAAAAATAACAAGCCAGTTCATAATTATCCATTATTGCAATTGATCATTAACTCTCAAAATTTCAACTATCTTTCAACATGGAATATTTACAACTCAATCATCACAATGTCTTACCACAACTACTTTAAACCATTCTTAATCTAACTCACTATAAAACTATCCAATCACCACCTATTCCAATCAAATTCCTTTACTTAACTCAAGTCAGCCAATCAATCCCCACAGCTCACCATCAACCATCCATCACTTCAACTCACAATAATAACCTTACATCACCAATTAATCACTATAAAAATATACATTCTATCACAATGCCCATATCCATCATAGCCAAATAATTGCCATCAACCATCCATCACCCACAACTCACTGTATCAACCGTCGCATAACCACAACTCACTATCTTCCATCCTAACCACAACAACAAAACTTACCATAAAGTCGACACATTGTAAAACTATCCCTCACCACAACTCGCTGGCAAAAAAATCAATCACAACTCACACCAAATCCATTCACCACCGCAACTCACTACCATCATCACCTTTTTATCACAACTGGACTCACATATTGGAGTGATGAAAACGCTGTTGTGTTTTTTGTGGATGTTCAATGAATGTTCTGTTCAAAGAATTTTTTTCAAAATGTTCTGTTCTAATACATCTGTTTATTAATATTTCTCTGAACCACTTCAAACGTGCTCGTACGTGTTATGTTTTTGATATACATTGTAGTGAATATTATTACTGTTAAAAATTTTCTACCAGCTTGAATTTCTTAGGATAAACCTATCTTGAATTTATTAGTTGCTAGCATATGAAAATCTTGCCACCATCTTCCCACATACCTCATACCTTCCTTGTATGGTACCTCATAGGGTCCTCTTACATTGTGGTAGCTGATAAGTACCTTCGTATCTATTTTGAGGATGCCCATGCTATGCGTGACAGGCATGACAGATGCAGGCAAATACATAAGTGAGAGTCTTCTGGTATTCAAACTTTACCTCAACTCACGAGACTCGGTTAATAATAATTAATAACTCCTAAACAGTAAATTAAATGATTAGCGTTCATATCTTTATATTATATATAACATATATATAAATATATTATTCATTATATAATATATATATATATTATTATATATATATATATATTTTTATATTTATATATATATATTATGTATATAGGGACATGGTACACATACTAATATATATTTACTATTTATATATATATATATATATATATTATCATATATACTATATATATATATATATATATATATTTTTTTATTTATTTATATTTTTAGTATTGTAGTAAATATATAGGGATAAGTACCACCTCTGACTTGCTGTGATTGCCGCGGAACCCTAATCCCTCAGTGAAGGGACAATAAACGTACTCAGGGAAAAATCAAGGTTCTCCCCGGAACTGTTTGAATATTTTCTTTCTTCCTACCATCCCCCTATTATATTTTTTATTTAAGTTAACATTTAATTAATAAAACAAAATACAATTGACAGATAATATGTATATTATATATTTTTATATATATATACTATATATATATATATATCTTTTAATATATTATATTTTATAATAGATATATTTTATTATAAATGTATATACGGGTAGGTACCAATTAGTTATATATATTTATATTATAATATATTTATATATATTATATTTTTATATATTTTTATATACTATTATATATATATATTTTATATATATATATATATAATAAAAATGTGAACATCAACTGTTATGAAAAAACCATTAATATCGGTAAGCTCTGCTTTCTTCCCAAAATTCTAAAAGTGTTTTTTTTTATGAGAAATCGAAAAATGCGACCAATGTCAGCACTCAGAGTTATCGTTGAGTTTAACCAGACCTTGCAAGTGGTGGCCTGTGGTTCGTCTTTAAGGTCCACCCAACCCACTTGCTGTGTTTCATTGATGCTTTCCCAGGTTCATGTGTCCTGGTGTCCTTCTGTCAGACTCAGATTTCTCCTTTCCACACTTCCCCCAGGTCTGCCTCAACAACCAGTCTCCTCGTCTTGCCCAGGTCCATGTGTCCAGGAGTCTATCTGCAGCCTCTGATTTCCCACCTTCCACAACTTCCCCAAAGGTTATTCTCGATTTTCCAGGTCCATGTGTTCAGGAATCCTTCCATGGGCACCGGATGTCTTCCCTTCCCTCACTTCCCTTAGGTTATTTAACCTACTCTCAGAATTCCCCTGGGTTTTTTATCCGAAGTCAGCTCAGCCACCCCATTGATATAGCCAGATGAGTTACGAGGCCTTGTTACCTGGTCTACGGTAGAGTCTTGTACAGGTTAGATGGAATTACAGGAGGGGCACGCAGAAAACTGCGTCCTGTATTTACCCCCACCAAGAAAGCCTGGTCAGTATTTCAGCCAGAAGCAGCCAAGCTACCGTCCAGTTGGCCCCATGCGCCTGGCCACTCAGTGAAATTTGGGAGTTATATTTATTTTATACATTTATCTACACAATAATACAGATTTTTGGTATTTAATCTTAGTTTAAGTGTGTTTTTATGAATGTTTTTTTTCTGTGGGATGAATGATTGTTCGTGTATGTCTTTCTACTTTGTTACACCTCACCAGTACTATAACAAGTGTTGAATTGTTGTTTTTATTTCTTTTTTTGTCTTATGTATATGTATACAGCTGTTTTCACAGAGTCGGCACAATGGAAAATAAGTTCTTTGTCTGACTTTTTTGGGGTTATCCTGGGTAATTTAACATATTTTTTTGTGGATATAATTTGTGTAACTGGTATGTATGTTCATGTACCTGCCACCTAAATATTTTTACTATGACAATACTTATATTTCTCACTTCATTTGAGCACATTTCCACAACCAAGGCACACACACACTGCATAAGTATATACTAATCACTGATTCGCCTCGTACACTAATATGCTCGTAATCACAAATGCATGCACTCACATAACACACACAACACACACACATCACACACACACACACACATCACACACACACACTCACACTCAAACACACTCACTCTCAAAGGGTACATCTATTCCACACTCACATATGTACTCAAATTTGTATCATATTTATTATCGCAGTCTCCCTCAAGTTGTTAAAATTATGTTTGTGTTTTTCAAAATAATGTAGTGTAGTTGTGCGGTGAAAAATAATTATACTTCATCAGTTAGGGAATCAGGAACTTTATATATTTCTTATTTCTGATGGAGAATCGTGGGTTCTCGCCATTGTTGAAGCACATCAATTTGTGGGTCAGGTACTGAAAACTCATCCATGAATTATCTTTTTGGAGACAAAGTTCTACAAAATAATTTTTAAACAATTAAACTAATTTATTTCTATTCTACATTTCACTTGCCTAATTCTAGGTCCATCATTATACATTACTCCCCCATTGTTCTATAAACCACTTATGGGATGAAAATAAAAATTAGATCTGGGGATATTCGTTCCTTTTTTTTTTCCGACAATGGACAACTAATATGCGGGTCCTTACCCTCAGGTATGTGATGGTCTCGACTTATAACATTCTACATTATGATGTCACAATGTTCTGTGATGTGTTAAATGTTAGCAGAATTAGTAAAAATTAATGTTGTATTGTAATGTACTGCAGGATTGTTGTTTTCTTTAATCATTAATGTTTATGACCAGGTAAGATTTCATAAATGTTTAAGGGGTATGTTGTTTGTAATAACTGGTAACATTAACTATTTTATAAGTTGGTTAATTTTTTTTTAAAAAGTTGTTAGTGATTCATAAATAAATAAATTCTTAGAGAGACTTACGTTGCAAAAGTGATGAGGAAAAATAACATGAAAAAGGAAACCAGAAGTATTTTTTTTTGACAATAAATGATTTGAGGATGGCAAGAGTATGGAAGAAAGTTGAGGAGTATCAGAGTTCTGGAAGAAAGTTGAGGGTATCAAGAGCTCTGAAGAAAGTGAGGAGGTTATCAGAGCTCGGGTAGAAAGTTGAGGAGTTTCAGAGTCTGGAAGATAGTTGCGGTGCTGGCAAGCGCTCCTGAAGGAAGTTGAAGAGTGGCAAGAGCTCGGAAGAGTGTTGAGGAGTGCATGTAGCTCGGTAAGGAGTTGAGGAGTGGCAAGAGCTCCGGAAGAGAGTTGAGGTGTGGAAAAGAGCCCTGAAGAAAGTTGAGGAGTGTGGCTAGAGCTCCGGAAGAGAGTTGAGGTGTGGCAAACGAGCTCGGAAGGAGTAGAGGAGTAGCAAGCAGCTCTAGGAAGGATAGTTGAGGAGTGGCATGAGCTCGGAAGTAAGTTAGGAAGTGGAAGTGCTCCGGAGAATGTTAAGGAGTGCGCAAGAGCTCCAGAAGAGAGTTATCGAGTCGGCAACAGCTCACGGAAAGAGAGTTAAGGAGAGTGGCACAAAGAGCTCCAGAAGAAAGTTAAGGAGCAGCGGCAAAGAGCTCGGAAGAAAGTTAAGGTGTGGCAAGAGCTACGGAAGAACGTTAAGAAGTGGCAAGAGATCAGGGGAAGAAAGTTAAGGAGTTGGCAGAGCTCCGGAAGAAAGTTAAGGAGTGGCAAGAGCTCCGGCAAGGAAAGTTAGGAGTGCAATGAGCTCCAGGAGAGAGTTATGGAAGTGGCATGAGCTCCGGAAAAGATCAAGTTTAGGAGTGGACAAGAGCCTCGAAGGAGTTTATGGAGTGGCAAGAGCTCCGGAAGAGTGAATTAAGGATTTGCCCCGAGACCCGGCCGAAAAGTTAAGAAGTCGGCAAGTGCTCTGCGATGAAAGTTAAGGAGTGGCAGAGCTCCTGAAGAAAGTTAAGAGTGGCAATGAGCTTGGAAGGAAAGTTAAGGGTGGCAAAAGAGCTCCGGAAGAGAGTTAGGAGTGGCCATGAGCTCGGAAGGAGTTATGGAGTGGGTAGAAGTCCGGAAGAAAGTTAAGGAGTGGAAAGAGATCTGGAGAAGTTATGGAGTGGCAAGAGCTCCTGAAGAAAGTTAAGGTCAGGAGTGGCAAGAGCTCTGGAAGATAGTTAAGGAGTGGAAAGAGGCTCCGGAAGAGTGTTGAGGAGTGGACAAGGAGCTACGGAAGAGAGTTGAGGTGTGGCAAGAGCTCTGAAGAATGTTGAGGAGTGCAGAGCTCCGGAAGAGAGTTGAGGGTGCAAGAGCTCCGGAAGAGAGTTGAGGTGTAGCATGAGCTATGGTTGAGAGTGAGGAGTGGCAAGAAGCTACGAAGAAAGTGAGGAGTTGGAAGAGCTCCGGAAAGAAAGTGAGGGGTGGCAAGAGCTCCGGAAGGAAAGTTGAGAAGTAAGCAAGAGCTTCGGTAAAGGAAAGTTGAGGAGTGGCAAGAGCTCACGGAAGAGAGTTGAGGAGTGGACAGAGCTCGGAAGGGTCAGAAAGTTGAGTGCAAGAGCTCCGGTAGAAAGTGGGGGAGTAGCAAGAGCTCCGGAGAAAGTTGAGGAGTGGCAAGAGCTCCGGAGAGAGTTGAGAGTGCAAGTGATCGGAAGTAAGTTGAGGAGTGGCAAGCGGCATACGGAAGAGAGTGAGGACGTGGAAAGAGCTCGGAAGAGAGTGAGGAGTAGCAAGAGTCCGGAAGAGAGTTGAGGAGTTGCAAGGCTGCTACGGTAGAGAGTTGAGGAGTAGCAAGGAGCTCGGAGAGAGTTGAGGAGTGGCAAGAGCTCCGGAAGAAGATATGAGGAGTGGCATGAGCTCCGGAGAAGAGAGTTGAGGAGTGGCAGAGTCCGAAGATTGTTATGGAGTGGCAAGAAGAGCTCCCGATGAAAGTTAGGACGTGCAAGCGCTCCGGAAGAAAGTTGAGGAAGTGGCAAGTGCTCCGGAAGAAGTGAGTTAAGGGTGCAGAGCTTCTGAAGAAAAGTTGAGGAGTGGCAAGAGCTCGGAAGAAAGTTAAGAGTGAAAAAGAGCTCCGGAAGAAAGTTTAAGGTGTGGCAAAGAGCTCCAGAAAGAGAGTTAAAACGAGTGGCAAGAAGGCTCGGAAGAGAGTTATAGGCAGTGGCAAGAGCTCCAGAAGAAAGTTAAGGAGTGGCAAGAGATACGGAAGGAAGTTAAGGAGTGGCCAAGAGCTCCGGAAGAGTAAGGACAGTGGCATAGAGCTCCGGAAGAAAAGTTAAGGACGTGGCAAGAGCTCCGGAAGAGAGTTAAGGAGTGGCAAGAGATCGGATGAGAATTAGGGAGTGGCTATGAGCTCCGAAGAAAGTTAATATGTGGCAGAGCTCTGGAAGAAAGTTAAGGAGTGGCAAGAGCTATGAAGGAAAGTAAGGAAGATGGCAAGGCTCTGGAAGAAAGTTAAGGAGTGGCAAGAGATCCTGGAAGAGAGTTAAGGAGTGAAGAGCTCCGGAAGAGTGTTAAGGATTGGGAAGAGCTCCGGAAGAAAGTTAAGTGTTGGCAAGAGCTTGAGTAGGAATGTTTTAGGAGTGGCAAAGAGTCCTGAAGAAAGTTAAGTGATGCAAGAGCTCTGGAAGAAAGTTAGGAGTGGCAAGAGCTCGGAAGAGAGTTTAAGGTGTGGGAAGAGCTCCGGAAGAAAGTTAAGGACGTGGGCAAGAGCTCTGGAAGAAAGTTAAGAGTGGAAAGAGCTCATGAAGAATGTTAAGGAGTGGCAAGTGCTCATGATGAAAGTTAAGGTGTGGCAAGAGCTTCCTGGAGAAAGTTAAGGAGTGGCAAGAGCTCATGAAGAATGGTAAGTCGAGCAAATTAATTATTATCTTCGCTTTATTCCTGCAGAGAAATTTGTCGCTGTAATAAAATGTTTAATTATATAAATATTGGAATCTTCGGAGTCTGGAAATACTATAGATTAAATATCAAGATCTTGCTTCAATTTTTTAACAAATGGTTTGGTTTCGACACAACGGCTAACCAATGTTTTGGTTGACGTAAATCACTGGTTTATCAGTTTTATTGAATGAAGATGATAGTCACTTTTACATTCAATAACTAATGAATGTTCACATTCTGATTGTACTTGCTTCCCATTTAATAAACGTGTGAATGTCTCTTCTGATCAACTCACGAATCAAATTATTAATCAATCTAGTTTTTTTGGATAATTTTGAGGCGTTCTGGATGCCAATTTAGCCATTTTTTGCATTTTTATCGAATTGGGTTTTAAAAACTTTTTATGGGATATCATAGAATTTTAAATCACAGTAAATGTGAAAAAACAATCTGCTAAAAATATAAATCGCCTGTTATGGCATTTTTAAATTTAACCAGAGGAACTTTTCCTATTTTCGGAAAAAATTTTCAAATCTTTCGTTTGCTTTATCACAAAATTTTTGGTTTTATTATTCATGAACGAGTATTCGATCAAATTTGAAATTTCAATAACTTGTGTTGTTTATCTTGTGCAAGATTGATGGTGACAATTCTTCTTTCATTGGTGACCTTTGCACAGTGTTACATAGTCATCCTATATTTTTGTTTCCAAAGTCGGGTTTTACTCTCTTATTCCATTCGCCCTGTCATTTTCCATAGATCAGGCGGGTTTCCCGGTACATATTTCGTCGCCTAGAGGGTTTCCCTCTCATATTCTGTCGTACTGACGTTTTCCTCGCCATATTCGTCACAATGGATAGGTTTTTCCGACATTTTCCTTCGCCCTGGACGGATTCCCTGTTCATATTCAATACGACTTGAAAGGGGTTCCCTGCCATTCAATCGCACCCGCCATAGCAGGATTCCCTGTTATATTTTTTTTGCCCAGGACCGGCTTTCCCTGTCACATTAAGTAGCCCTGGAGGCTTTCCCTGTCACATTCAGTCGCCATGGACGCTTTCCCTGTCTTATTCTATCTCCACTTGAATGGGTTTGTTGTCATTTAATCGTCGGCCATGGACGGGTTTCCCTTCATTTTAGTCACCCAGGACGAGTTTCCTGTCATATTTCGTCGACCTGTACGGGTTTCCCTGTCATTTTTCGTCGCCCTGGAGGATTTCCCTGCCATATATCGTCGACCCTGGACGGGTTTTTCTGTCTTATATCGTCGCTTTGTATGGGTTTCCATGTTGTTTTTCGTAGCCATGGACGGTTTTCCTGAAATATTCGTGGCACGCTACCTAAGTTTCCATGATATATTTGTCGCCCTGGAACGGATTTTTCCTGTCTAATTTCGTCGCCCTGCACGGGTTTCCATGGATATTTATCGTCGCAACTGGACAGGTTTTTCTTGTCAGATTTTGTTGTCCTGGATGGGGTTTCCTGTATTACACTTTTTTTTTTTTTTCTCGCCCTCTATCTGGAGGGTTTTTTCCCCCTGTATATTTCTTCGCACAGTACTTCTTTCCACTGATACTCGTCAACCTGGAACGAGCGTTTCTTCTCTATATATCGTTCTCGCCCTTGACGGGATTTTCTTCTCACTTTTTCGTGCACTGGACGGGTTTCACTGATTTTATGTTGCTCGCTGGAAAGGTTTACTGTCATTCTTTGTCCGCACCTGTTCGGAGTTTTCCTGTCTTTCTTCGTCGCCATAGCCGGGTTTCACCCTGCCATTTTTTTTCGCCAGGACGGTCTTTCCCTGTCATATTACGTACCCTGGTGGGTTTCTCTGTCAAATTTCAGTCGCCCTGGGACGATTTCCTTGTCTTTTCTATCTGACCCTTACTGCTTTCGATGTCATATTTATTCACTAGGATTAGTTTCCCATGTCATATATCGTGGCCCTGTACGGGCTTCCATTAATATTTTTCGTTTCGACCTGGGCGGGTTTTCCTGTCATTTCTCGTGCCTATGAAAGAGTTTCCATGTCTAGATTACATCTCTTAGACTGCGTTCTTGTCAAATATCGTCGCCATGGACGGGTATCTCTGTCATATTAAGTCGCCCTGGATGGCTTTCCCTGTCTATTCCTCGCACATGACTGCCTTTCAATGTCATATTTTATCGCCATGGATGTTTATCCTGTCTTATTTTGTCGCCCCGACGGGTTTACCTTATATAACGTTTACTGGACGGGGTTTCACTGTACATATTTCGGTCGACACTTGACGGGTTTCCCTTCATAGTTCATCGTCAGCTGGACAGGTTTTCCTGTCATTATTTCGTCGCCCATGGAAGGTTTCGCTCTCAAAATTTCGTTGCCCATGGACGGGTTTTCTCTTTCATTATTTCTTCGTTTTGGACGTATTTCAGCTTCACTTTTCTTCACCCTGGACGGGTATACCTGTCTTTTTTCATCGACCTGACGGGTTTACCTGTGATTATCATCTACACGAAGGGTCTTCCTTTGTGATATTCGTAGCATGATTGGAGTTTTTCTCTGTATATTTCGTTGCCCTGGACGGGGTTTCACTGTCATATTTTTAAAGGCAATAGACGGATTTGCCATTTTTTTCTCCCTTGACGTTTTCACCCTCTATATTTGGTCGCCCTGGATGAATTTCTGTCATATTTCGATCTCCCTGTTCGGGTCCACTGTCATATTCGTCACTCTGGGATGGGTTTCCATGTCAAATTTAGTCGTCCTGGATGGTTTAATGTCAATTTTCGTCGCCTCCCGCGGGTTATCACTGAATTTTTCATCGTATGGAGGGTTTAACCTGTGGATATTTCATCTCACTCGGATCGTGTGTTTCCTTGTCTTATTTGTCTAAATTCCGTCCTCCTTTATGTCCTTATATCTTTCATCGTCCTGAAACGGATTTCGCATGCATTTTTCATCGGGCCTGAAGGTTTTGCCCTGTCATATTTTTCACACATGGACAGGTTCAATGTGAAATTTCGTCGACATGGACGGGTTTATCGTGCATATTCAGTCGCCCTGGATGGCTTTCCCTGTTCCTATTCCATCGCAATGACTGGTTACACTGCCATATTGCATGGCCATGGATCTGATTCTCTGATATATTTTGTTCTCCTTGACGGGTTTCCTTTCAAATAACGTCGCATTAGACGGGTTTCATGTCATATTTCGCCCGCCGTGGACGTATTTTCTGTCATATTTATTCACCCTGGACAGGTTTCTCTCTAACAATTTCGTATAGCCATGGAAGGTGTTTCCCTTGTTATATTTCTTGGCTTTTGACTGATTGGGCTTAATATTTTCCATCACCCCTATACGGGTTTTCCTTGTCACATTTCGTCGCGCTGGTTTGAGTTTTCTGTCATTTTCGTGCCCAGTCGGGTTGGCCTGTCATTTTTTCGTCTCCCTGACGGTTTCCCTTCATATTACTTGGCTCTGGAATGTTTTCCATATATTATTCTGTCTTATGGATTTATTTCATCGACATGTACAGGTTTCCCCTGACATATTTCTTCCGCATGAACGGATTTCAGTGGTCATACTCAGTCGCCCTGGACGGGTTCATCACATATTTTCTCTACCTAGTTGTGTTGTAACCGTCGATTTAGTCGCCATTGGAAGGGTTTTCCGCGCCTTGTTTCGTTGACCAGGGACGGGTTTACCTGTCACATTTCTCGTACTCGTCGGGTTTTCCTATAATTTATCGTCTCCACTGTCACGTTTCCCTCTCATATTTCGTTCACGCGCTGAAAAGCTTTCTTCTCATATTTCGTTCGACCCTGGAAGAGTTTTGATGTCATATTTCGTCGTCCAGGACGGGTTCCCCTCTCATATTTCAGGCGCTCTGTAGGGTTTCCCTGATATATTTGTCAAACTGTATGAGTTTCCCTGTCAATTTCGTTTCGCCCTGCAGGGTTTACCTATCGCAATAATAGTCGCCATGGACGGGTTTCCCTGTCTATTTGTCGCCGTTGGACGGGTTCCCTGTTCTTATTTCGTAGAACTGGACGAGTTTCACTGTCATATTTTCGGTTCATTGAGGGGGGTTTTCCCTGTCATATTTCGTCAACCATGGAGGGTTTGAAAATCATTTTAGTCGCCCTTGACGGCTTTTCCCAAATAATGTAGATGAATGTTCAGTTAACATACATGTTGATTTAAATTAGGTACACATGTGCAACACTTGGGTATCTATAATAAGAACGATTTCGCCATACTAAGGAGAATGGCGAAAGAAAGGAGTAGTTTGGGTAATCAGTGATTACCACCTACGGAATGCTGCCAACCTCTCTGCCTACAGTATATAAGCTACTTCTTAGCAGATATCTGTACTCTTTCAAGATTGATGGATGATTACAATCTACTTAAACTCCTCCTGTTATTCACCATCTCTCCTTTGTATGGACTGATTGAAAGCCACTGTGATTTTGTTTTTCGAACGTTTCCTCATTAAGAAGATACTCAAGTGTTGCATGATGTTTTCTTTATTTTCGTCGATACAGTCGGGTTTCCCTGTCATTTTTAAGTATTAATTTCAAAAAAAAAAATAGATGTGCTTTGTGTCATTTAAAAGGTGAGGAAAAGATTTATTTACCGTGAGAGTCTTTTCATTGGAACAAACGTTCTCGTTGTTTATGTTGATCTTTGTCCAGTGACTTGGGTCAGTCAACTGCACTCTTGTTGGATTGTCAGTCCACTGAACTTGTGACTTGGTCAGTCAATGCAACTCTGTGACTTGGTTCAGTCACTGCACTCTGTGACTTGGTCTGTCACTGCCTATGTGTGACTTGGTCAGTCACTGCACTCTGTGACTTGGTCAGTCACTGCACTCTGTGACTTGGTCAGTCACTGCACTCTGTGACTTGGTCAGTCACTGCACTCTGTGGCAAAATATGCTAATGTAGTCTACACTCCACACACCCACTATGTATTCTTAACAGTGAAAATAATGTACCTGCACTCTCAAACACCATCACCCACTCTTTTGCGATGTGTTATTTATGAACTCTGCACTCTCAAACTCTCAACTTTCTTCTGGAGTTCTTGACATTCTTCAGATGCTTTATTTATATGGAAATTTTTTTGGAATCTTGTTTTTAATCTTTCTTCAGCCACTTCTTTTGATTTTATTTGAATTTATGTATCACTTCAAATCTTAAGAAAATCGTTAACAACTGAAAATAATTAGTTAACAGTTATTCATCAATGGAAATTTATACTTTTATTAGTCTTGAGATGAATAATGTTTCAAGCTTGAATTAATCATCACCAAAAACTAAACGTTAATTTATTATTTATATTATATTCATTAGGACTGTTCTTTCCCAGGTCCATGTGTCCAGGAGCTCATTCTGTCTGCCTCAGGATATTCTCCTTCCCCACTTTCCCAATCGTCTGCTCTCAGCAACCAGTTTACTTCTTTCCCAGGTCAATGTGTCCTGGAGTTCAAATCTGTGTACTCAGATATTTTTCCCTTTCCCCACTTTCCCCAAGGTCAGCTTTGTAACCTGTTTCTCCTTCTTTCCCTGGTCCATGTGTCCAGAGTCAATCTGTCCGCCTCAGATATTCTGTTCCTTCCCCACTTTCCCAAGGTCTGCTCAGAAACCAGTATCTACTTTTTTCCCAGGTCCGTGTGTCCCGGGAGTCAATCTGTGGTCTCGCCTAGATATCTCCCCTCCCCACTTCCCAAGGTTGTTTTCTCTTTTACGAGGTTCCATAGTGTCCAGTGAATCATCCGTGGGCCCCGGACTGTCTCCCATTTCTCACTTTCCTTAGTATCTTAACAGTCTCAGCCTTCCCTAGGTCATTCTATCCCGAAAGTCAGCTCAGCCACCCTCAGTGATCTGCCAGATGAGAACGCCAAGGCCTTGTTTAGTGGTCTACGGTAGAAGAGGACTGTCCAGGTGGGTGGAATTACCTTTAGGGGACACGCAAAAAATCTGCGTCCTGTAATTACAAGCACCAAGAACAGTCTAGATCGTGATCAGCTAGATCAGAGAATCTACCGTACAGTTCGGCCACAAGGCCTCATGGCCACCTCATGAAATTTGGAGTTCTATTTTATCATACAATTTTTCTAAGTCAAAATATAAGATTTTTTACTTAAATAAGCAGTTTAAATGTGTTTGTGAATGTTTTTGTGTATGTTTATGATGCTCGTTTTATGTTAATCTATTTGTCAACCTCCACGAAAATTTATAAGTGTTGAACTTCTTATTTTCATTTTGGTGTGTTTATCCTGTGTATCTGCAAGAACTGCGCAGTGGGTTACAAGCGCCGCGCACATTGGATAATATCATCATTTTGTCTAAATTTTTTAGGTTATTCCTGGGTAATTAGCATATGTGACTGTGCATGTCATTTGTGGAGATGTTATGTATATAAATAAACTTACTCTCTTATTTTCCCGCCCATTCCCCATTTGCACATTTCTGCAACCAGGGCACCAGCCTGCGCAGGTCACCATCATTCATACACACACAAAACAATACGCATGGCGCGCACACACCACTCATACCCCCCACACACAGATCCCACACACACAACACAAACACACAAAACATACACCACACATACACACACACACACACACACAAACACCACACAACACCACCACACTCACATACACACACATACATACACCACACATACATAAACACACACACACTTACACACACACACCACAACACGTACACACATACAGACAGACACAGACATAGCACACACACACACACACTCGCACACACACACACACACACAAACACACACACTCCACGCAACGCACACGCAGGAGCTCGGGCTCGACCTGCAACCTCAATTCTAGGCGAGTACACACACACAACACACCACACACACACACACACAACACGCACACACACGCTCATACACACACACTAACTCACACACACACACACACACAGGAACTGGGACCGGATCACTGCTAACCTCAACTAGGTGAGTACACACCACACACACACACAACGTACATACAACACACCACAAACACACGTACAATGCAACATACACACACCACACACACACACACACAACACACACACACCACACACAAAGTATATTCACACACACAACGTACGTACCCACACACACACACAACGTACACAACACACACACACACACACCCACACACACATCCACACACACACACACACACACACACAAACGTACGTTAAACAAACACACACGTACACACACACACACACACACACACACCACACACTTCAGCACCAACAAGTATATAACACACACACGCAACGTACACACAACAAACACACGTACTCACACACGTACAACCACACACACACACACAAACACAACACAAACACACACACACACACCACACACACAAACTCTACACACACACGCACACACAAGTATATACAACACCACACGTACGTACATCACACACACAAGTTACTCACACACAACACACACACACACCACACTCACACACCACACAAACATGTACGTCACAAACTCACAAACACACACACGTACATATCACACACACCCACAACACACACACTCACACACAAATACACACAACTGAAACTCTCATCACATCATTCATAATATGCGCTCTACACTTATGGTTTGTTTTTTCATATTAATAGGGATATGTTGGAGACCAGATTAGAAAAAATGCGACTGTCATGTTGGAGATACAGGAACTTTTGGTATATTTCTTATTCTGATGTAGAATATTGATTTTTGGCATTTTGAAGACATTCATTTTTGAAAGGTGTTGAAAAGTGGCTAGTGTGAGGCACTTTTGGGTAAAGTAAAGTGGACACTCATGAATTTCTTATGGAAGATAAAGTTTTAATACAAAAACTTGGATAAAAAAACTGGGTAGTTTTTCTCTTTTCTAACATTTTCTCTTCTCTAACTTGTTCTTGTTTATAAGCTTAAATAGTTTGACTTATGTACATGGTCAGTGACGAATTCCTGCACCACTGGTCAGTTACGACTCTCCTGTACACTGGTCAGTACAGACTCTCCTGACACACTGGTCAGCTACGACTATCCTGTTCAAATGGCAGTTACGACTCTCACAGTGGTCCAGTACGCTCTCCTGTACAATGGTCAGTCGTACACTCTCAATGCACACTGATCAGTTACGACCTCTCCTGATACTCTAGTCAGTACGACTCTCCACAGTGGTCAGTACGACTCTTCCTGTACACTGGTCAGTACGACTTCCTGCACACTGTCTGTACGACACGTTCACTGCACACTGTTCATGTACGACTCTCTTGCACAATTGGTCAGTACGACTCTATACACAATTCGTCTTACGACCATCCCTGCACATGGTCAGTACGACTCTCCTGTACACTGGTCAGTACGACCTCCTGCACACTGGTCAGTTAGACTCTCCTGATCACTGGTCAGTACGACTCTCCTGCACATGCGTCAGTAAGACTCTCCTGCACATGGTCAGTAAACGCAATCTCCTGCACAATGGTCAGTTACGACTCTACTGCAAACTGGTCAGTACGACTCTCTGCTCTACTGGTCAGTACGACTTCTGCCACACTGGTCAGTACGACTCTCCTGCACTCTGGTTCAGTACGACGTTCCTATGTACACTGGTCAGCTTCGACTTCCTGCAAACTGGCAGTACGACTCTACTGCACACTGGTCAGTACGACTCTCCTGTTCTACTGCCGTTCAGTACGACTCTCCTGCTCACTGGTCAGTACGACTCTGTGCACATGGGTCGTACGACATCCTGTACACTGGTACTGTTTACGACTCTCCTGCACATGGTCAGTTTGAATCTCTCCTGCACATGTCAGTTAAGACTCTCTTGCACATGGTCAGTTCGACTCTCCTGAATCATGGTCAGTAGACTTTCCTGCACACTGGTCATTACGACTCTCTTGAACAATGGTCAGTACGACTATCCTGTACACGTCATGGTCTGTCGTTTCGTCATATTATTATACAATTTTTTGGTGACTTTGTAATTTTTACTGACGATGTATCTTTGTTAACATATATTTTACCTTGATGGTCTGGTCAACATTGTTATTTCTGTATTCTTAATGTTTATTCCTTAACAATTATTAATGTTAATGTTCTAGGTGATGTTAACGTGTGTGAAACATGTGCTGATCATAAACTATTAAATGTAGTATAACTTCTGTTTGTAACTGTTATTTAAAAATATTTTTTGTTAGGATACTTTCTTAAAAGATGAACGTGATATAATATTTAATCAAAAGAAGGATGGGATATATTGTTTTTAGGTGATCTTGTATGGGATATAAGGGATGATTGGTATGGGATATAAGGATGATCTGGTAAGGGATATATGGATGATATGGTATGGTGGTATAGGATGTTCTGGTATGGGATATACGGATGCTTCTGAGAATGGGTATAAGGATGATATGGTATGGGATATAAGGTGATCTGGAATGGATATAAGGATGATCTGGTATGGGATATAAGGAAGTAGATCACATCAATCTTCAAGAACACAACACATGTAACCTTTAGAACAACTCAGGCAACACACTGAGCTAAACTACACAATTCCTCACGAAAACTACTTATTTCAGCATAATTTAATCTCGTCTATTTACATTGTTGGCACAAAAAAAATAACAAGCCAGTTCATAATTATCCATTATTGCAATTGATCATTAACTCTCAAAATTTCAACTATCTTTCAACATGGAATATTTACAACTCAATCATCACAATGTCTTACCACAACTACTTTAAACCATTCTTAATCTAACTCACTATAAAACTATCCAATCACCACCTATTCCAATCAAATTCCTTTACTTAACTCAAGTCAGCCAATCAATCCCCACAGCTCACCATCAACCATCCATCACTTCAACTCACAATAATAACCTTACATCACCAATTAATCACTATAAAAATATACATTCTATCACAATGCCCATATCCATCATAGCCAAATAATTGCCATCAACCATCCATCACCCACAACTCACTGTATCAACCGTCGCATAACCACAACTCACTATCTTCCATCCTAACCACAACAACAAAACTTACCATAAAGTCGACACATTGTAAAACTATCCCTCACCACAACTCGCTGGCAAAAAAATCAATCACAACTCACACCAAATCCATTCACCACCGCAACTCACTACCATCATCACCTTTTTATCACAACTGGACTCACATATTGGAGTGATGAAAACGCTGTTGTGTTTTTTGTGGATGTTCAATGAATGTTCTGTTCAAAGAATTTTTTTCAAAATGTTCTGTTCTAATACATCTGTTTATTAATATTTCTCTGAACCACTTCAAACGTGCTCGTACGTGTTATGTTTTTGATATACATTGTAGTGAATATTATTACTGTTAAAAATTTTCTACCAGCTTGAATTTCTTAGGTTAAACATATCTTGAATTTATTAGTTGCTAGCATAAGAAAATCTTGCCACCATCTTCCCACATACCTCATACCTTCCTTGTATGGTACCTCATAGGTTCCTCCTAACATGTGGTAGCTGATAAGTACCTTCGTATCTATTTTGAGGTTGGCCCCATGCTATGCGTGACAGGCATGACAGATGCAGGCAAATACATAAGTGAGAGTCTTCTGGTATTCAAACTTTACCTCAACTCACGAGACTCGGTTAATAATAATTAATAACTCCTAAACAGTAAATTAAATGTTTAGCGTTCATATCTTTATATTATATATAACATATATATAAATATATTATTCATTATATAATATATATATATATTATTATATATATATATATATTTTTATATTTATATATATATATTATGTATATAGGGACATGGTACACATACTAATATATATTTACTATTTATATATATATATATATATATATTATCATATATACTATATATATATATATATATATATATTTTTTTATTTATTTATATTTTTAGTATTGTAGTAAATATATAGGGATAAGTACCACCTCTGACTTGCTGTGATTGCCGCGGAACCCTAATCCCTCAGTGAAGGGACAATAAACGTACTCAGGGAAAAATCAAGGTTCTCCCCGGAACTGTTTGAATATTTTCTTTCTTCCTACCATCCCCCTATTATATTTTTTATTTAAGTTAACATTTAATTAATAAAACAAAATACAATTGACAGATAATATGTATATTATATATTTTTATATATATATACTATATATATATATATATCTTTTAATATATTATATTTTATAATAGATATATTTTATTATAAATGTATATACGGGTAGGTACCAATTAGTTATATATATTTATATTATAATATATTTATATATATTATATTTTTATATATTTTTATATACTATTATATATATATATTTTATATATATATATATATAATAAAAATGTGAACATCAACTGTTATGAAAAAACCATTAATATCGGTAAGCTCTGCTTTCTTCCCAAAATTCTAAAAGTGTTTTTTTTTATGAGAAATCGAAAAATGCGACCAATGTCAGCACTCAGAGTTATCGTTGAGTTTAACCAGACCTTGCAAGTGGTGGCCTGTGGTTCGTCTTTAAGGTCCACCCAACCCACTTGCTGTGTTTCATTGATGCTTTCCCAGGTTCATGTGTCCTGGTGTCCTTCTGTCAGACTCAGATTTCTCCTTTCCACACTTCCCCCAGGTCTGCCTCAACAACCAGTCTCCTCGTCTTGCCCAGGTCCATGTGTCCAGGAGTCTATCTGCAGCCTCTGATTTCCCACCTTCCACAACTTCCCCAAAGGTTATTCTCGATTTTCCAGGTCCATGTGTTCAGGAATCCTTCCATGGGCACCGGATGTCTTCCCTTCCCTCACTTCCCTTAGGTTATTTAACCTACTCTCAGAATTCCCCTGGGTTTTTTATCCGAAGTCAGCTCAGCCACCCCATTGATATAGCCAGATGAGTTACGAGGCCTTGTTACCTGGTCTACGGTAGAGTCTTGTACAGGTTAGATGGAATTACAGGAGGGGCACGCAGAAAACTGCGTCCTGTATTTACCCCCACCAAGAAAGCCTGGTCAGTATTTCAGCCAGAAGCAGCCAAGCTACCGTCCAGTTGGCCCCATGCGCCTGGCCACTCAGTGAAATTTGGGAGTTATATTTATTTTATACATTTATCTACACAATAATACAGATTTTTGGTATTTAATCTTAGTTTAAGTGTGTTTTTATGAATGTTTTTTTTCTGTGGGATGAATGATTGTTCGTGTATGTCTTTCTACTTTGTTACACCTCACCAGTACTATAACAAGTGTTGAATTGTTGTTTTTATTTCTTTTTTTGTCTTATGTATATGTATACAGCTGTTTTCACAGAGTCGGCACAATGGAAAATAAGTTCTTTGTCTGACTTTTTTGGGGTTATCCTGGGTAATTTAACATATTTTTTTGTGGATATAATTTGTGTAACTGGTATGTATGTTCATGTACCTGCCACCTAAATATTTTTACTATGACAATACTTATATTTCTCACTTCATTTGAGCACATTTCCACAACCAAGGCACACACACACTGCATAAGTATATACTAATCACTGATTCGCCTCGTACACTAATATGCTCGTAATCACAAATGCATGCACTCACATAACACACACAACACACACACATCACACACACACACACACATCACACACACACACTCACACTCAAACACACTCACTCTCAAAGGGTACATCTATTCCACACTCACATATGTACTCAAATTTGTATCATATTTATTATCGCAGTCTCCCTCAAGTTGTTAAAATTATGTTTGTGTTTTTCAAAATAATGTAGTGTAGTTGTGCGGTGAAAAATAATTATACTTCATCAGTTAGGGAATCAGGAACTTTATATATTTCTTATTTCTGATGGAGAATCGTGGGTTCTCGCCATTGTTGAAGCACATCAATTTGTGGGTCAGGTACTGAAAACTCATCCATGAATTATCTTTTTGGAGACAAAGTTCTACAAAATAATTTTTAAACAATTAAACTAATTTATTTCTATTCTACATTTCACTTGCCTAATTCTAGGTCCATCATTATACATTACTCCCCCATTGTTCTATAAACCACTTATGGGATGAAAATAAAAATTAGATCTGGGGATATTCGTTCCTTTTTTTTTTCCGACAATGGACAACTAATATGCGGGTCCTTACCCTCAGGTATGTGATGGTCTCGACTTATAACATTCTACATTATGATGTCACAATGTTCTGTGATGTGTTAAATGTTAGCAGAATTAGTAAAAATTAATGTTGTATTGTAATGTACTGCAGGATTGTTGTTTTCTTTAATCATTAATGTTTATGACCAGGTAAGATTTCATAAATGTTTAAGGGGTATGTTGTTTGTAATAACTGGTAACATTAACTATTTTATAAGTTGGTTAATTTTTTTTTAAAAAGTTGTTAGTGATTCATAAATAAATAAATTCTTAGAGAGACTTACGTTGCAAAAGTGATGAGGAAAAATAACATGAAAAAGGAAACCAGAAGTATTTTTTTTTGACAATAAATGATTTGAGGATGGCAAGAGTATGGAAGAAAGTTGAGGAGTATCAGAGTTCTGGAAGAAAGTTGAGGGTATCAAGAGCTCTGAAGAAAGTGAGGAGGTTATCAGAGCTCGGGTAGAAAGTTGAGGAGTTTCAGAGTCTGGAAGATAGTTGCGGTGCTGGCAAGCGCTCCTGAAGGAAGTTGAAGAGTGGCAAGAGCTCGGAAGAGTGTTGAGGAGTGCATGTAGCTCGGTAAGGAGTTGAGGAGTGGCAAGAGCTCCGGAAGAGAGTTGAGGTGTGGAAAAGAGCCCTGAAGAAAGTTGAGGAGTGTGGCTAGAGCTCCGGAAGAGAGTTGAGGTGTGGCAAACGAGCTCGGAAGGAGTAGAGGAGTAGCAAGCAGCTCTAGGAAGGATAGTTGAGGAGTGGCATGAGCTCGGAAGTAAGTTAGGAAGTGGAAGTGCTCCGGAGAATGTTAAGGAGTGCGCAAGAGCTCCAGAAGAGAGTTATCGAGTCGGCAACAGCTCACGGAAAGAGAGTTAAGGAGAGTGGCACAAAGAGCTCCAGAAGAAAGTTAAGGAGCAGCGGCAAAGAGCTCGGAAGAAAGTTAAGGTGTGGCAAGAGCTACGGAAGAACGTTAAGAAGTGGCAAGAGATCAGGGGAAGAAAGTTAAGGAGTTGGCAGAGCTCCGGAAGAAAGTTAAGGAGTGGCAAGAGCTCCGGCAAGGAAAGTTAGGAGTGCAATGAGCTCCAGGAGAGAGTTATGGAAGTGGCATGAGCTCCGGAAAAGATCAAGTTTAGGAGTGGACAAGAGCCTCGAAGGAGTTTATGGAGTGGCAAGAGCTCCGGAAGAGTGAATTAAGGATTTGCCCCGAGACCCGGCCGAAAAGTTAAGAAGTCGGCAAGTGCTCTGCGATGAAAGTTAAGGAGTGGCAGAGCTCCTGAAGAAAGTTAAGAGTGGCAATGAGCTTGGAAGGAAAGTTAAGGGTGGCAAAAGAGCTCCGGAAGAGAGTTAGGAGTGGCCATGAGCTCGGAAGGAGTTATGGAGTGGGTAGAAGTCCGGAAGAAAGTTAAGGAGTGGAAAGAGATCTGGAGAAGTTATGGAGTGGCAAGAGCTCCTGAAGAAAGTTAAGGTCAGGAGTGGCAAGAGCTCTGGAAGATAGTTAAGGAGTGGAAAGAGGCTCCGGAAGAGTGTTGAGGAGTGGACAAGGAGCTACGGAAGAGAGTTGAGGTGTGGCAAGAGCTCTGAAGAATGTTGAGGAGTGCAGAGCTCCGGAAGAGAGTTGAGGGTGCAAGAGCTCCGGAAGAGAGTTGAGGTGTAGCATGAGCTATGGTTGAGAGTGAGGAGTGGCAAGAAGCTACGAAGAAAGTGAGGAGTTGGAAGAGCTCCGGAAAGAAAGTGAGGGGTGGCAAGAGCTCCGGAAGGAAAGTTGAGAAGTAAGCAAGAGCTTCGGTAAAGGAAAGTTGAGGAGTGGCAAGAGCTCACGGAAGAGAGTTGAGGAGTGGACAGAGCTCGGAAGGGTCAGAAAGTTGAGTGCAAGAGCTCCGGTAGAAAGTGGGGGAGTAGCAAGAGCTCCGGAGAAAGTTGAGGAGTGGCAAGAGCTCCGGAGAGAGTTGAGAGTGCAAGTGATCGGAAGTAAGTTGAGGAGTGGCAAGCGGCATACGGAAGAGAGTGAGGACGTGGAAAGAGCTCGGAAGAGAGTGAGGAGTAGCAAGAGTCCGGAAGAGAGTTGAGGAGTTGCAAGGCTGCTACGGTAGAGAGTTGAGGAGTAGCAAGGAGCTCGGAGAGAGTTGAGGAGTGGCAAGAGCTCCGGAAGAAGATATGAGGAGTGGCATGAGCTCCGGAGAAGAGAGTTGAGGAGTGGCAGAGTCCGAAGATTGTTATGGAGTGGCAAGAAGAGCTCCCGATGAAAGTTAGGACGTGCAAGCGCTCCGGAAGAAAGTTGAGGAAGTGGCAAGTGCTCCGGAAGAAGTGAGTTAAGGGTGCAGAGCTTCTGAAGAAAAGTTGAGGAGTGGCAAGAGCTCGGAAGAAAGTTAAGAGTGAAAAAGAGCTCCGGAAGAAAGTTTAAGGTGTGGCAAAGAGCTCCAGAAAGAGAGTTAAAACGAGTGGCAAGAAGGCTCGGAAGAGAGTTATAGGCAGTGGCAAGAGCTCCAGAAGAAAGTTAAGGAGTGGCAAGAGATACGGAAGGAAGTTAAGGAGTGGCCAAGAGCTCCGGAAGAGTAAGGACAGTGGCATAGAGCTCCGGAAGAAAAGTTAAGGACGTGGCAAGAGCTCCGGAAGAGAGTTAAGGAGTGGCAAGAGATCGGATGAGAATTAGGGAGTGGCTATGAGCTCCGAAGAAAGTTAATATGTGGCAGAGCTCTGGAAGAAAGTTAAGGAGTGGCAAGAGCTATGAAGGAAAGTAAGGAAGATGGCAAGGCTCTGGAAGAAAGTTAAGGAGTGGCAAGAGATCCTGGAAGAGAGTTAAGGAGTGAAGAGCTCCGGAAGAGTGTTAAGGATTGGGAAGAGCTCCGGAAGAAAGTTAAGTGTTGGCAAGAGCTTGAGTAGGAATGTTTTAGGAGTGGCAAAGAGTCCTGAAGAAAGTTAAGTGATGCAAGAGCTCTGGAAGAAAGTTAGGAGTGGCAAGAGCTCGGAAGAGAGTTTAAGGTGTGGGAAGAGCTCCGGAAGAAAGTTAAGGACGTGGGCAAGAGCTCTGGAAGAAAGTTAAGAGTGGAAAGAGCTCATGAAGAATGTTAAGGAGTGGCAAGTGCTCATGATGAAAGTTAAGGTGTGGCAAGAGCTTCCTGGAGAAAGTTAAGGAGTGGCAAGAGCTCATGAAGAATGGTAAGTCGAGCAAATTAATTATTATCTTCGCTTTATTCCTGCAGAGAAATTTGTCGCTGTAATAAAATGTTTAATTATATAAATATTGGAATCTTCGGAGTCTGGAAATACTATAGATTAAATATCAAGATCTTGCTTCAATTTTTTAACAAATGGTTTGGTTTCGACACAACGGCTAACCAATGTTTTGGTTGACGTAAATCACTGGTTTATCAGTTTTATTGAATGAAGATGATAGTCACTTTTACATTCAATAACTAATGAATGTTCACATTCTGATTGTACTTGCTTCCCATTTAATAAACGTGTGAATGTCTCTTCTGATCAACTCACGAATCAAATTATTAATCAATCTAGTTTTTTTGGATAATTTTGAGGCGTTCTGGATGCCAATTTAGCCATTTTTTGCATTTTTATCGAATTGGGTTTTAAAAACTTTTTATGGGATATCATAGAATTTTAAATCACAGTAAATGTGAAAAAACAATCTGCTAAAAATATAAATCGCCTGTTATGGCATTTTTAAATTTAACCAGAGGAACTTTTCCTATTTTCGGAAAAAATTTTCAAATCTTTCGTTTGCTTTATCACAAAATTTTTGGTTTTATTATTCATGAACGAGTATTCGATCAAATTTGAAATTTCAATAACTTGTGTTGTTTATCTTGTGCAAGATTGATGGTGACAATTCTTCTTTCATTGGTGACCTTTGCACAGTGTTACATAGTCATCCTATATTTTTGTTTCCAAAGTCGGGTTTTACTCTCTTATTCCATTCGCCCTGTCATTTTCCATAGATCAGGCGGGTTTCCCGGTACATATTTCGTCGCCTAGAGGGTTTCCCTCTCATATTCTGTCGTACTGACGTTTTCCTCGCCATATTCGTCACAATGGATAGGTTTTTCCGACATTTTCCTTCGCCCTGGACGGATTCCCTGTTCATATTCAATACGACTTGAAAGGGGTTCCCTGCCATTCAATCGCACCCGCCATAGCAGGATTCCCTGTTATATTTTTTTTGCCCAGGACCGGCTTTCCCTGTCACATTAAGTAGCCCTGGAGGCTTTCCCTGTCACATTCAGTCGCCATGGACGCTTTCCCTGTCTTATTCTATCTCCACTTGAATGGGTTTGTTGTCATTTAATCGTCGGCCATGGACGGGTTTCCCTTCATTTTAGTCACCCAGGACGAGTTTCCTGTCATATTTCGTCGACCTGTACGGGTTTCCCTGTCATTTTTCGTCGCCCTGGAGGATTTCCCTGCCATATATCGTCGACCCTGGACGGGTTTTTCTGTCTTATATCGTCGCTTTGTATGGGTTTCCATGTTGTTTTTCGTAGCCATGGACGGTTTTCCTGAAATATTCGTGGCACGCTACCTAAGTTTCCATGATATATTTGTCGCCCTGGAACGGATTTTTCCTGTCTAATTTCGTCGCCCTGCACGGGTTTCCATGGATATTTATCGTCGCAACTGGACAGGTTTTTCTTGTCAGATTTTGTTGTCCTGGATGGGGTTTCCTGTATTACACTTTTTTTTTTTTTTCTCGCCCTCTATCTGGAGGGTTTTTTCCCCCTGTATATTTCTTCGCACAGTACTTCTTTCCACTGATACTCGTCAACCTGGAACGAGCGTTTCTTCTCTATATATCGTTCTCGCCCTTGACGGGATTTTCTTCTCACTTTTTCGTGCACTGGACGGGTTTCACTGATTTTATGTTGCTCGCTGGAAAGGTTTACTGTCATTCTTTGTCCGCACCTGTTCGGAGTTTTCCTGTCTTTCTTCGTCGCCATAGCCGGGTTTCACCCTGCCATTTTTTTTCGCCAGGACGGTCTTTCCCTGTCATATTACGTACCCTGGTGGGTTTCTCTGTCAAATTTCAGTCGCCCTGGGACGATTTCCTTGTCTTTTCTATCTGACCCTTACTGCTTTCGATGTCATATTTATTCACTAGGATTAGTTTCCCATGTCATATATCGTGGCCCTGTACGGGCTTCCATTAATATTTTTCGTTTCGACCTGGGCGGGTTTTCCTGTCATTTCTCGTGCCTATGAAAGAGTTTCCATGTCTAGATTACATCTCTTAGACTGCGTTCTTGTCAAATATCGTCGCCATGGACGGGTATCTCTGTCATATTAAGTCGCCCTGGATGGCTTTCCCTGTCTATTCCTCGCACATGACTGCCTTTCAATGTCATATTTTATCGCCATGGATGTTTATCCTGTCTTATTTTGTCGCCCCGACGGGTTTACCTTATATAACGTTTACTGGACGGGGTTTCACTGTACATATTTCGGTCGACACTTGACGGGTTTCCCTTCATAGTTCATCGTCAGCTGGACAGGTTTTCCTGTCATTATTTCGTCGCCCATGGAAGGTTTCGCTCTCAAAATTTCGTTGCCCATGGACGGGTTTTCTCTTTCATTATTTCTTCGTTTTGGACGTATTTCAGCTTCACTTTTCTTCACCCTGGACGGGTATACCTGTCTTTTTTCATCGACCTGACGGGTTTACCTGTGATTATCATCTACACGAAGGGTCTTCCTTTGTGATATTCGTAGCATGATTGGAGTTTTTCTCTGTATATTTCGTTGCCCTGGACGGGGTTTCACTGTCATATTTTTAAAGGCAATAGACGGATTTGCCATTTTTTTCTCCCTTGACGTTTTCACCCTCTATATTTGGTCGCCCTGGATGAATTTCTGTCATATTTCGATCTCCCTGTTCGGGTCCACTGTCATATTCGTCACTCTGGGATGGGTTTCCATGTCAAATTTAGTCGTCCTGGATGGTTTAATGTCAATTTTCGTCGCCTCCCGCGGGTTATCACTGAATTTTTCATCGTATGGAGGGTTTAACCTGTGGATATTTCATCTCACTCGGATCGTGTGTTTCCTTGTCTTATTTGTCTAAATTCCGTCCTCCTTTATGTCCTTATATCTTTCATCGTCCTGAAACGGATTTCGCATGCATTTTTCATCGGGCCTGAAGGTTTTGCCCTGTCATATTTTTCACACATGGACAGGTTCAATGTGAAATTTCGTCGACATGGACGGGTTTATCGTGCATATTCAGTCGCCCTGGATGGCTTTCCCTGTTCCTATTCCATCGCAATGACTGGTTACACTGCCATATTGCATGGCCATGGATCTGATTCTCTGATATATTTTGTTCTCCTTGACGGGTTTCCTTTCAAATAACGTCGCATTAGACGGGTTTCATGTCATATTTCGCCCGCCGTGGACGTATTTTCTGTCATATTTATTCACCCTGGACAGGTTTCTCTCTAACAATTTCGTATAGCCATGGAAGGTGTTTCCCTTGTTATATTTCTTGGCTTTTGACTGATTGGGCTTAATATTTTCCATCACCCCTATACGGGTTTTCCTTGTCACATTTCGTCGCGCTGGTTTGAGTTTTCTGTCATTTTCGTGCCCAGTCGGGTTGGCCTGTCATTTTTTCGTCTCCCTGACGGTTTCCCTTCATATTACTTGGCTCTGGAATGTTTTCCATATATTATTCTGTCTTATGGATTTATTTCATCGACATGTACAGGTTTCCCCTGACATATTTCTTCCGCATGAACGGATTTCAGTGGTCATACTCAGTCGCCCTGGACGGGTTCATCACATATTTTCTCTACCTAGTTGTGTTGTAACCGTCGATTTAGTCGCCATTGGAAGGGTTTTCCGCGCCTTGTTTCGTTGACCAGGGACGGGTTTACCTGTCACATTTCTCGTACTCGTCGGGTTTTCCTATAATTTATCGTCTCCACTGTCACGTTTCCCTCTCATATTTCGTTCACGCGCTGAAAAGCTTTCTTCTCATATTTCGTTCGACCCTGGAAGAGTTTTGATGTCATATTTCGTCGTCCAGGACGGGTTCCCCTCTCATATTTCAGGCGCTCTGTAGGGTTTCCCTGATATATTTGTCAAACTGTATGAGTTTCCCTGTCAATTTCGTTTCGCCCTGCAGGGTTTACCTATCGCAATAATAGTCGCCATGGACGGGTTTCCCTGTCTATTTGTCGCCGTTGGACGGGTTCCCTGTTCTTATTTCGTAGAACTGGACGAGTTTCACTGTCATATTTTCGGTTCATTGAGGGGGGTTTTCCCTGTCATATTTCGTCAACCATGGAGGGTTTGAAAATCATTTTAGTCGCCCTTGACGGCTTTTCCCAAATAATGTAGATGAATGTTCAGTTAACATACATGTTGATTTAAATTAGGTACACATGTGCAACACTTGGGTATCTATAATAAGAACGATTTCGCCATACTAAGGAGAATGGCGAAAGAAAGGAGTAGTTTGGGTAATCAGTGATTACCACCTACGGAATGCTGCCAACCTCTCTGCCTACAGTATATAAGCTACTTCTTAGCAGATATCTGTACTCTTTCAAGATTGATGGATGATTACAATCTACTTAAACTCCTCCTGTTATTCACCATCTCTCCTTTGTATGGACTGATTGAAAGCCACTGTGATTTTGTTTTTCGAACGTTTCCTCATTAAGAAGATACTCAAGTGTTGCATGATGTTTTCTTTATTTTCGTCGATACAGTCGGGTTTCCCTGTCATTTTTAAGTATTAATTTCAAAAAAAAAAATAGATGTGCTTTGTGTCATTTAAAAGGTGAGGAAAAGATTTATTTACCGTGAGAGTCTTTTCATTGGAACAAACGTTCTCGTTGTTTATGTTGATCTTTGTCCAGTGACTTGGGTCAGTCAACTGCACTCTTGTTGGATTGTCAGTCCACTGAACTTGTGACTTGGTCAGTCAATGCAACTCTGTGACTTGGTTCAGTCACTGCACTCTGTGACTTGGTCGCCCTGCACTCTGTGATTTGGGTCGTCACGCACTCTGTGACTTGGCACACTGCACCGTGATTGGTCATCCTGCCTCTTTGACTTGGTCATACTGCACTCTGTGACTTGGTCAGTCCTGCACTCTGTGATTGGTCATCACGACTCGTGGCAAAATTGTAATGTAGTTACACTCCCAACCCCCATCAGTTTTCTTTAAAACGGTTAATTCCCCGCATCTAAAAACACACTCACCACTCTTTGCTTTTTAATTAGACTCTGCCTCTAAATCTCAACTTTTTTCTGGATTTTTTGATTCTTCAGAGCTTATTTATAGGGAAAAATTTTTTTGGACTCTTGTTTTTAAATATTTCTTCGCACTTCTTTGTTTTTTTTGAATTAAAATCACTTCAATTTTAAAAAAATGTTAAAAAAGAAAAATAATTAAGTTAACAGTTTTCATCATGGAAATTTACACTTTTTTTAGTATGAGAAATAATGTTCAATCATGAAAAATCACCAAAACAAAACGTTAAATTATTATTTATAATTAATCTTGGGACTGAAAAAATAACATTGTGTCCCCACCCATTCAGGGTAAATACTTGCAAAATTTAACATCTAAATACATTACATCAAGTATTAATTTACATTTTAATGACATTTACAAACACAAAAACATTGAACAAAAAATAGTATTTAGAGTCGTACTGTCCAGGTGCACAGCGACCATCTTAATTATTTTTGTCAAGGGATCAAATTCCCCAGCTGTATTTTATTTTCATCCCTATGTTTATTGTGTGTGGGGGGTTTTTATGTTGATTATGTGTAGAGGAGGTGAAGAAGTGAAAATATAAGAAGAAGAGAAAACTTATTTTCCCATAAATTTTAAATAGGGGTCTTTCCCTGACCACAAGTGTCTAAACTAGACTTTTCACACCTTCCACAATAATGTCTTAAAGAATGTTGGTTTCGGGGGATTTTCACAGAATATTGAAATATATAAATTATGAATTCCCGAACTTTTGGGAAGACTGATTTTTTCGGACTCCAAGGTTAATTTTATTTTGAAAAGGCAAACAATTTAACAACCGAAATGGAGCGTATGAATGATTGGGCACAAATTTGTGTCATATGTATGTGTGGCATAGGGGACTCTGTGTGTGTGTGGTTGTGTGTGTGTGTGTTGTGTGTGTGTGTGTGTGTTATTAGAGCATATTAGGTAAGAGGCGATGGTGTGTTTTACACGTGGGTGTGCGCGCGCGTACGTGAAGTTCTGTGTTTGTATATTTGAGGTGAATCAAAAAGCTGGTTGGGGGAAAGTGCGCAAATGAGCGTAAAAGTAATGGGGGTTGTGAAGTAATTTGTTTAGTACAGGTAAGTAAAAACATTACAAAAAATTTTTTAAACATAGTAACATATGTGAAAATTCCCAGGAAACCCAAACAAAAGTCAGATAAAAGTTACTTATTTCTATTGTGTCTCGTTCGCAGATAAAAAGACAAAAACCCAAAATAAACAAAAAAAGTTAAAAATTATTACAGTTGGGGGGGATTGAAAAAACACATTAAAACAAAAACCTAACACAAATAAAACATTCACAAAACATTTAAAAACTGTGATTAAGAACAGCCCTTTATTTTTTAATGGAGATCTATAACAAAAATAAAACTCCAAATTTTTCCTGAGTGGCCAGCCTTGGGGGCCGAACTGGACTACGGTGGTCGGGGTGACTAGGGTTTTGAATGTCTTGGTGGGTTTTTTATGGGGACGCAGTTTTTTGGTGTCCCCCCCTGTAATTCCACCCACCGGACAGTCTCCGTAGACCAAAAACAAGGCCGTTTCATCTAGCTAGATCACTGAGGGGGCTGAGTGACTTCGGGATACATACCTGGGAAGGGGAGATGGAATTCCAAGGTAAATGAGGGAAGGGAGAATCCGGGGGGCCCCGGATGGATTCCTGGACAAGGACCCGGGAAAGGCGAGGATACCCCCGGGGAATTTGGGGAAGGGGGAAAAAAATCGAAGGGGGCAGATGGACTCCCGGACACATGGACCCGGGAAAGACGAGGGTACTGGTTGTTTAGGCAACCTTGGGGAATGAGGAAAGGAGAAATTTTTGAGGGGACACGATGGACCCTGGACACATGGGCCGGGAAGAGGGGATACTGGTTGAAGGGAGACCTTGGGGAAGTGGGAAAAAGGGAGAATATCAAGGGGAAAAACGAGGTTCTGGTTGTTGAGGGAGACCTTGGGAAGTGAGGAAAGGAGAAAAACTGAGGGGACACAGAGGGGGGTGGGCACATGGGGTGGAAAGGCGAGGGAAACCCCGGGAAGTGGGAAAAGGGGGAAATTGAAGGGGACAGATGGATCCTGGAACATGAAAACCTGGGAAAGACGGGAACTGGTTGTGAGGGGGACCTTGGGGAAATGAGGAAAGGAGAATATTGAGGGGACATAGATGGACTCTGGAACCCTGGACTTGGGGAAAGGGGAGGATACCTGGGAAAATGATAAAGGGGAAAAAACTGAAGGCGGAAATGACTCCTGGACACAGGACCCCGGGGGGGGACGAGGAATATTGTTGAGGCAGACCCTTGGGGAAGTGAGTAAAGGAGAATACTGAGGGGGAAAAATGAAAATGGACCAGGTGGAAAGAGGGGATACTGGTTGCTAAGGGAGACCTTGGAGAATTGGGGGAAAGGGGAATATTGAGGGGGAAAAAACGAGGATATGGTTTTTGAGGCGACCTTGGGGGAAGGGGGTAAAGAAGAATATCTGAGGGGGCACAGATGGACCCCGGATACAGGGGCCTGGGAAAGACGGGATACTGGTTGTTGAGGGGCCCCTTGGGGGGTAGGAAAGGAGAAATTGAGGGGGACATAGTGGCCCCGGACACATGGCCTAGGAAAGCAGGATACCCCGGGGGAAGTGATAAAGGAGAAAAAAGAAGGCGGGGCGAGACTCCTGGGGCACATGGCCGGGAAAGACGAGGATACGGGTTTTTGGGGCAGACCCTTGGGGGAAATGAGTAAAGGGAATATCTGAGGGGGAAAAAGATGGACTCCTGGCAATGGACCTGGGAAAGAGGGGGGTACGGTTGTAAGGCAGACCTTGGGAAGGGGAAAGGGAGAATATTGGGGAAAGACGGGATTGGTTGTTGAGGCAAACCTTGGGGAATAAGAAGAAGAAATTGAGGGGACAGATGGACCCCGGTACATGGAGGGGGAAAACGAGGATACTGGTTGTTTAGGCAGACCGGGGAAGTGGGAAAAGGGGAATATTGGGGGGAAAGATGAACTCCGGAACAGGCCCCGAGGAAAAGGGGGGATACCCCGGGGAAGGAATTTGGGGAATATTCGAAGGCGGACGATGATCCCCGGAACTGGCTGGGGAAAACGAGGATACTTGGGGGGAATGAGGGAAAGGAGAATATTGAGGGACACAGAGGACTCCGGACACATGGACCTGGGGAAAAAGAAGAACGGTTTCTAATCAACCTTGGAGAAGGGGGAAAAGGGGGAATATTAGGGGGGCACGAGGACCCGGACAATGGCCTGGGGAAATTTCAAAAAAACAGTAATGGGGGGGGGGGGGGGTGGACCTTTAAAAACAACCACTGGCCTCCACGTGGGAAGGGGTTGGGAACTCGAAAAAACTCTGAGGTTACAGTGGTCGCAAATAAAAATTATGACAATTCGTTTCTTAAAAGACATGTGATTTTTTTACACTTTTGGGGGGCATTAAAAAAAACCTGAAACAAGGAAGCAATTTTTTATAATTTTCTGATAAAGTGGATGTTCTTTTCAACCGACAATCCTAAGGTTTTTGGTGATTTTTGGAAAGAAAAACCCTACGAAAAGGAATGATATGGGTTAGAAAGTTTAATGAACAAGGCGACTGAGAGAACAGTAGAAGATAGATGATAGAGAGAAGAGAGAGAGAGAGAGAGGGAGAGAGGGAGAGAGGAGAGAGGAAAAGGGGAGAGGAGAAGAGGAAAGGAGAGAAGAGAGGGAGAGGAGAGAAGAGAGAGAAGAGAGAGAAAGAGAGAAGAATAGTATGAACACTGGAATAAAAAAACCCCATCCAAATTTAATAAAACGGGAAAATATTCTTCACACCATTAGATATGGAGTCCTTTTTCACATAAGGGGGATGGATGTAATGGATGGTTGGTAGTGATGGTTGAGTGGATGGTTTGGGGGGTGGTTGGTAGTGGTGGTTTGGGAGGGATGGTTGGGAGTGGATGGTTGGTGTGGGTTTTGGTAGTGGTTGTGGGAAGAGGGCAGTGATATAAATTGTGAGGGATATTTTATCTTTCCATCCTTCCGTATAATTTTGACACAACTTTACCATCCTTATGAATAATTCTGACACACACTTTACCATCCTTTATGTCTTTTTTGAAAACCTTTACCACTTCCCTGATCATAATTTGACACACCTTTCCACACTTTGATCATATTTTTGACACCAAATTTACCCTCATTCCTGATCATTAATCTGGAACACACTTTTCCTCACCTTTACTGACATAATTTGACACAAAATTTTACCCTCATCACTGATCATAAACTGACCCACCTTTACCCCCACTTTATGATCATAATTTGAAACATTTACCCTCATTCATGATCAAATTTGACACACACTTTTCCCTCAATTTATGATCAAAATTCTGACAACACTTTACATAAATTCCCTGTCATAATTCGACCACACTTTCCCCTCACTTCACTGATCTAAATTTGACACACTTTCCATCACTTCACTGTCTAAATTTGACACCACTTTTACCTACTTTACTGAATTTAAATTTTGAAACTTTCCTCACTTCAGATATAATTTGCCACACTTTTCCCCCCTTTTCGACAAAATTTTGACCCATTTTACCTCCTTTATGATCATAATTTGACACACACTTTACCTGGTTTTGGGCACACATTTTTCCATTTTATTACATTCTTTAAAGTTTTTCCTCTTTTTTCTCTTTTAAAAAATTATGAACAAAACCATGAGCTTTCCAAACTTTTTTACAACCCGTCATCTGCTGCAGCAGAGTCGTAGGCTGACAGCTGTACCAAGAAATGTGTTTTTTTTACGTGAATTTTAGAGCTCATACAAGTTTTCCTTGTGTTTTCTTTTTACTTTGGTTCACATAAATCACTACAAACACCCTGTACCAACATAAAATCACTACAAAAAACCGCTCCCAAAATTTTTTCTACAAAACCCCCATTACCCAAAAAAACACACTACAAAAAACCATGTACACATAAACCCCATACAAACACCATGCTCCAAAATAAAACATCACTACAAACCCCTGTCCAACATAAACATACTACAAACCCATGCTACCCAAAATAAACATTACTGAAACACCAGCTACCAAAATAAACATTACACAAACACCCTGTACCCAAAATAAAAAATCACACAAAACCATCTACCCCCATAAACACACTACAAACACCTGCTACCAAAAAACTCACACAAAACCCCTGCTACCCAAAAAAAATCAAAAAACACCAGCTACCAAAATAAAATCACCAAAAAACCCTGCTATAAAATAAAAAATCACTACAACACCATGCACCAAATAAAAATCCCACAAACACCTGCTACCCCAAAATAAACCCTACAAAAACCCAAAGCTCCCAAAAAAAAACAAACAAACACCATGCTAACCCAAAACAACTCAAACCTGCTACCAACAAAAATCACTACAAAACCAGCTACCAAAATAAACACACTACAAAAACACCCCTGCTTCCAAAAAAAAACACACAAAACACATGTACCAACAAAACATCCACAAACACCAGCTACCCCATAAAATCATACAAAAAAACCAGGCTACCCAAAATAAAAATATACAAACACCCTGTCCCAAAATAAATCACTACAAACCCATGTCCCCCATAAACATCATACAAAACCATGCTACCAAAAAAACATCATACAAACCCATGTACCCAAAAAAACTTATAAAACAAAAATGCTACCAACTAAAATCACTACAAAAAACCATGCTACCAAAAAACATTACTACAAACCCCCAAATACCAACATAAAATCACTACAAACACCATGTACCAACTTAAAAAAATCATACAAACACCATTGCCAATAAAAACTAAAACCATGCCAAATAAACATCCACACAAAACACCAGCACAAATAAACATCCAAAAACACCCCCGTACCAAATAAACACAAACAAAAAACCATGTACCAAATAAAATCACTACAAAACCATGCTCCAACATAAACATATACAAACACCAAGCTACCAAAATAAAATCCCTACAAACCCATGCTACCAAAAAAAAAAATCACAAAAAAACACCTGCTACAACAAACATCACAAAAAAACCCTGCTACCAACTAAAAATCACAAAAAAACACCTTACCAACAAAAAAAAACAACAAAACACCATGCCCCCAAAAAAAAAATCACAACAAACCCATGCTCCAACATAAACTCACTACAAACCATGCTACCCAAACATATACACACACAAACACCATGTACCAAATAAAATCACTACAAACCCATGCTACCAAATAAACATCAAACAAACACCTGCTACCAAATAAACACCTACAAACACCATGCTACCAAAATAAACATCCCCAAAAAACACCATGCACCCCAAAATAAACATCAACCCCAAAAACCCGCTACCAAACAACTCACTACAAACCCTGCTACCAAAATAAAAAATCACTACAAACACCTGTACCAACAACCAACTACAACCCATGTACCAACAAAATCCTACAAACACCCCTGCTACCCAAAAAAACATCAAACAAACACCCTTACCAAAATAAAATCACTACAAAACCAGCTACCAACATAAACATCACCAAAAAAACCCTGTACCAACATAAAAAATCACTAAAAACCAGCTACCAAAAAAACATCACTACAAACCCATGTACCCAAAAAACTCCTACAAAACCATGCACCCAAAACCCCAACCTACAAACACCTGCTACCAAATAAACATCATCAAACACCATGTACCAAAAATAAAATCACTACAAACACCATGACCCAAAACCAATATAATACATGTTAAACGTTCTCAAACCCCATCTCCTCCCCACAACATTGTATAAATTAAAAAATAATATATAAATAAAGAAGGACTTAAGAAAATTTTTAATTTTTATAATTTCAAAATTTTTTAAAAAAAACTGAATGAGGGTTACAATATTTGGATGAAAATTTGGGGGAAAAAATGTAAATGAGAGACTTGTGTTTAAGACAGAGAAGATATTCTTGTAAATTATCTTAATGAACACTTTGTTTAAGTAGATCATACAATTCATGAATGGACATTAAAAACATTTCTCACCACCACAGATGCAAAAACAAAAACTTTTCTGTGATTGAAGATAAAGCTGTCAACTTGGATGAATTCCATCTCTTGAAATAAGAATTTTGGTGGTGGTTGCACCAACTGGTCAGTACGACCGCAACAAACCTGGGCCAGTACGACGCCACACCCTGGCCACTACGACGCCACACACCTGGGCCATACGACGGCCACAACTGGGCCAGTACGACTGTTGTGTTAATGTCTCCCATACTGGCTGTTATGACTGTGATTGTATCTCATTGTTTAACAATATATATACACACTGAATGTTGTGGTGTACTATGTTGCAGAGATATATGGCACACTGAAATGTTGCCAGAGATATATTGGCACACTGAATGTTGAGAGATATATATGGCACCACTGAATGTTGCAGAGAATATGGCCCAACATGAATATTGTGGTGACAACCATGTTATAGCACAAAGTCTCCAAGTAAGTGCTGAAAAAGACACAATTGTAGAAAGGGAAACTATTGAATGAAGAAAGTTTGTTTCACAGGTGAAAGTTCCTCTCTGTTTTTAATGTTTTTTCACACCATCGTTGTGTTGTGATGTGTATAAAGTCTGGTCTGATACACCAGAGTGAATAAACTCTGTATGTAAACTGTTTGGTAAATATCAGATAAATAAACTTCTTGGCAGGATTCTATCCTTAGGATTTGTTGGTAGGTCTCCAAGTGTAATAAGGACTGAACGGCAATTGGGAAGAACAATGCTGGAGGAATGTTACCAGAAGACTCATTGGTAGAAGACCTTCTGGTAGGTTTCTGTTGGAAATGAGTGTTGGCAGGACTCTGTTGGTTAAAAGAATTTAGGTAGATGTTCGTTTGTTAGTATAAGATGAATCAAGTCAGCTGTTATTATAGTAACACTAAAAACAGTATAGTAACTCACAAAAAAACGAAAAAGTGACACAAAAAAAACAGTTGTTAGTAAACAAATAAAACAGTATAATAACCTCAATAAAACAGCATAAGTCACACAGTGGCATATAATTACACATATAATAACGCATAAAACAGAAAAAAAACAATTAAATATATACGTGAACAGTACCTCAATACCACAGACTTGTACAATACAATAGAAGTAAATGTAAATAAACAATATTGGTAAACACAAGACCAGAACAGTAACACAGAAGACCAGATACAGTAACACAGAAGACCGCTTACAGTAACACGAAAGACCAGTACAGTAACACAGATATCTCGACCAGATACAGTAAGAACAACAAGACCAGAGCTCTACAGGTAACACAGAAGACCAGAACGTAACACAGAAAGACCGTAACAGTAACACAGAAGGACCACGTACAGTAACACAGAAGACCAGTACAGTAAACACAGAAGACCAGTACAGTAACACTGAAGACCGCTACAGTAACATCAGAAGACCAGTACAGTAACACTGAAGACATTACAGTAACACAGGAAGACCTGTCAGTAACACACAAGTCCAGACAGTTAACACATGAAGACCAGTTACAGATAACACGAAGACAGTTTCAGTACTGCACACAAGACCAGTAAAGTAACACAGAAGACTGTACAGTAAGCAACACAAAAGACCAGTTCAGTAACACAGAAGACTCCAGTACAGTAACACAGAGATCCAGTACAGTAACACAGAAGACCAGCTTCAGAAATAACACAGAAGAACCAGTACAGTAACACAGGGACCAGTTACAGTTACACAGAAAGACCAGTACAGTAGCACACAGTACCAGTACATTAACACAGAAGACCAGTACAGTAACACTAGAAAGACCGTTACGTAACACCAGAAGACAAGTACTCAGTAACACAGAAGACCAGATTAACAGTAAGACAGAAGACCAGTACGTAACACAGAGGACCAGTACAGTAACACAGATAAACCAGTACGTTAAACACAGAAGACCAGAACAGTAACACAGAAGAACAGTACAGTAACAATCAGAAGACCAGTACAGTAACACAGAAGACCCGTACAGTAACACAGAAAGACCAGTACAGTAACACACTCAAGACCAGTACAGTAACACAGAAGACCAGTACAGTAACACACAAAGGCCAGTACAGTAAACACAAGACCAGTACAGTAACACAGAAGACCAAGTACAGTAACACCACCAAGACCAGTAACAGTAACACTAGAAGACCAGTTACAGTACAACACACAAAGACCAGTACAGTAACACAGAAGACCAGTACAGTAACACAGAAGACCAGTATACAGTACACAGAAGACAGTACAGTATCACCACAAGACTGTACAGTAACACAGAAGACCAGAACAGTAACACAGAAGTCCAAGAACAGTAACACAGAAGACCAGTACAGTAGTAACACATGAAGACCAGTACAGTAACACACAAGACCAGTATCAGTTACAAACAAGACCAGTACAGTAAACACAGAAGGACCAGTACAGTATCACAGAAGACCAGTATACAGTACACACAAGACAGTACAGTTAACAGGGAAGACCAGTACAGTAACAACACAGGACAGTACAGGTAAAACACAGAAGACCAGCTACACGTAACACACAAGACCAGTACCAGTACACACAGACGACCCAGTAAGTAACACAGAAAGACCAGTACAGTAACACAGAAGACCAGTACAGTAACTCACAAGACCAGTACAGTAACACAGAAGACCAGTACAGTAACACAGAAGACCAGTACAGTAACACAGATGACCAGTATACAGTTACACAAGCAAGACCGTACTGTAACTCAGAAGACCGTACAGTAAACACACAAGACCAGTACTAGTAACAACAGAGAGCAGTACAGTTAACACACAAGACCAGTTACTGTAACACACAAGAACCAGCTTCTCAGTAAACACAATAAAGATCTGTACGTAACACAGAAGACCAGTACAGTAACACAGAAGACCAGTACAGTAACACACAAGACCAGTACAGTAAACACACAAGACCTCAGTACAGTAACACACAAGGCCAGTACAGTAACACATGAAGACCAGTACAGGAGAACACACAAGACAGTTACAGTCACACAAAGACCAGTACAGTAACACAGATGACCAGTACAGTAACACAGAAGACCAGTACCATAACAAACAAGACCAGTACAGTAACCACACAAGTGACCAGTACAGTAACAAGAAGACAGTACAAGTAACACAGAAGAACAGTACAGTACACACAAGACCAGTACAGTAAACACAGAAGACAGTACAGTACACAGAAGACCAGTACAGTAACAAGAAGACCAGAACAGAACACAGAAGACCAGTAACAGTAACACGGATGACAGTTACAGGTTAACACAGAAGACCATACAGTAAACACAGAAGGAACCGTACAGTAACACAGTAGAAGACCAGTACAGTGCAACACAGAAGGACAAGTACAGTAACACAGAAAGACAGTACGTAGACACAGAAGACCAGTACAGTAACACAGGTAAGACCAGTACAGTAACACACAAGACCCAGTACAGTAACACACAAGACAGTACAGTATGAACACAGAACATCAGTAACAGTAATCCACAGAAGACCGAACCAGTAACACAGAAGACCTAGAACTCAGTAACACAGAAGACCAGTACAGTAACACAGAAGAACAGAACAGTAACACCAGAAGACCAGCTACAGTAACACCCCCACAAGACCAGTACAGTAACACACAAGAACAGTACAGTAACACTGATGGCCAGAACAGAAAACACAGAAGACCAGTACAGTAAACACCACAAGACCTGTACAGTAACACAGAAGCCAGTACAGTTACACACAGAAGACCAGTTACAGTAACACAGAAGACCCAGAAACAGAACACAGAAGACCACGTACGTAACACAGCAAGACCTCAGAAACAGTAACACAGAAAGAAGAGCAGTACAATAACACACAAGACCAGTACATGTAACACAAAGACACAGTACGCAGTAACACAGAAGACCAGTACAGTAACAATGAAGACCAGAACAGTAACACAGAAGACCAGTACAGTAACACAGAAGACCAGTACAGTAAACAGGAGACCAGTACAGATAACACAGAAGTCCAGAAAACAGTTAATACAGAACGACCAGCAGTTTCAGAGTTCACAGAAGACAGAAACAGTAACACAGAGACCAGTCGCAGTAACCACACAAGACCCCAAGCACCAGTAACAGACCAAGACCAGTACAGTAACACAGAAGACCAGTTCAGTAAACAGAAGACCAGAAACAGTAACACAGGAAGACCAGTACAGTAGACACTCAAGACCAGTACCAGTTAACACACAGACCACGTACAATTAACACAGAAACCGTCAGTAACACCAGAAGACCGAACAGTAACACAGAAGACCAGTACAGTAACACAGAAGACCAGTACGTACACGGAAGACCAGTTACAGTAACACCAGAAGACCAGAACAGTAACAAGAAAGACCAGTACAGTAACGCAGAAGACCAGAACAGTAACACAGAAGACTGTACAGTAACCACCCAAGACCAGCTACAGTACACAGATGTCCAGTACAGGTAAACACAGAAGACCAGTACAGTGCAACACAAGAAGTCCAGAACTGTAACACAGAAGACCAGTACGAGATAATCACAGAGACCAGAACAGTTAACACAGAAAGCCCAGGTACAGGTAAACAACAGAAGACCAGAACGTAACACTTGAGAAAGACCAGTACCAAGTTAATAAGAAGACCAGAACAGTAAACAGAAAAGACCATACAGTAACACAGAAGACCAGTTACAGTACACAGAAGACCAGTACAGTAAACACAAGGACCAGTACAGTAAACATCAAGAAGCAGTACTCAGTAACACCGAAGACCAGAATCAGTAAACACAGAAGACCAGTACAGTAAACAAGAGACAAGTACAGTAACACACAAGACCAGTACCAGTTAACACCAGAAGACCAGTACAGTAACACTGAAGAAACAGAACAGTAACACAGAAGACCAGTACAGTACACAGACAAGACCAGTACAGTTAAACAGAAAGACCAGTACAGTACACAGAAGACCAGTACAGTAACACACAAGACCTGTACAGGTAACACAGAAGACAGTACAGTAACACAGAAGACCAGTAACAAGTATCACAGAAGGACAGAACAGTAACACGAAGACCTAGTACTGTATACACAGGAAGTACAAAGTACAGTAACACACAAGACAAGTACAGTAAACACAGAAGACCCAGAACAGTAACAAAGAGACCAGTACCAGTAACACATGTAGACCAGTACAGTAACACACAAGACCAGTACAGTAACCAGAAGACCGAGTACAGTAACACACAAACCCAGAACAGTAAACACAGAAGACCAGTACAGTAACACAGAAGACCAATACAGTAACACACAAGCCCAGTACAGTAAACACAGAAGACCACAGTACAGTAAAACAGATAGACCCGAACAGTAACCAGTAGACCCAGTACCAGTAACACACAAGACCAGAACCGCGGTCAGTATCTCAGAAGACCAGTACAGTAACACAGAAAAAAAAAAAAAAAAGGGAAGGACCAGAACCAGTAAACACTGAAGCCCAGTAGTACAGTAATACAGAAGACCAGAACAGTAACACAGAAGACCAGTACCAGTAACAAAGAAGACCACAGAATCAGTACACAAGAAGACCTGTACAGTAACACAGAAGACCAGTTACAGTAACACAGAAGACCGAGTAACAGTAACACAGAAGACCAGTACCAGTAACAAGAAGACAGTACAGTAACTCACAAGACAGTACAGTAACACAGAAGACCAGAACGTAACACAGAAGAACCAGAAGTACACAGAAGACCAGTACAGTAAACACAAGGACCAGTAAGTAACACAGGAAAAGACCAGTACAGTAAAACAAAGACCAGAAACACGTAAAAAACACATGAAGACCAGTACAGTAACACAGAAGACCAATAAAGTACACACAAGACCAGTACAAGTAACACCAGAAGACCAGTACAGTAACACAGAAGGACCAGAACAGTAACACAGCAAGACCAGTCAGTAACACACAGACCAGAACAGTAACACAGAAGACCACAGTACAGTAACACAGAAGACCCAGAACAGTAAACACTGGGAGAGACCAGTACATGTAATACAGAAGACCAGAACAGTAAGCACAGAGAATAGAACCAGTACAGTAACACAAGAAGCCCAGTAAGTAACAAGTTAACACCAGATGACCAGTACCGTAACACAGAAGACCAGTACAGTTAAAACACAGGAAGACCCAGTACAGTAACACAGGAAGACTCAGTACAGTAACACAGAAGACCGAACAGTAACACAGAGACCAGTACAGTTAACACAAAAGACCAGAATTCAGTAACACAGAAGACCAGTACAGTAAACACAGAAAAGAGGAAGACCAGAAATTAACACAGAAAGACCAGTACACAGAAGACCAGAACGCAGTAACACAGAAGACCAAAGTACAGTAAACCACAGAAGACCCCAGTTGAACAGTAACACAGAAGACCAGTACAGTAACACTGAAGACCAGTACAGTATCACAGAAAAGGACCAGTACAGTAACACAGAGAAGAACAGGACAGTAACACAGAAGACCAGTTACCTCCAGTAACACAGAAGACAGACAGTATAACACCTCACAAGACAGGACAGTAACACTTGTAGACCCAGTACACAGTAACACAGAAGAACCAGTACAGTAACACAGAAGAACCAGCTACGCTGTAAACAGAGACCAGTACAGTAACACAGAAGACCAGTATCAGTAAACACAGAAAGGACCAGAAACAGAACACAGAAGACCCAGTACAGTAAATCACAGAAGACCAGTACAGAAACACAGAAGTCAGTACAGTAACAGAAGACCAGTACAAGTAACACAGAAGACCAAGAACATTAACACAGAAGCCCAGTTACAGTAACACAGAAGACCAGAAACAGTAACACAGAAGACAGTACAGTAACACAGAAGACCAGTACGTAACACAGGTGACCAGTACTACAGTATCACTGAAGACCAGCACAGAAACACAGAAAAGACCATGTACAGTAACACAGAAGATCAGTACAGTAACCATAAGACCAGTACGTAACACAGAAGACCAGTACTGTAACACCAGATAGACCAGTCTATACAGTAACACAGAAGACCAGTACAGTAACACAGTAGACCAGTTACAGTAACACAGGAAGACCAGTACAGTAACACAGAAAAGACTCAGTACAGATAACACAGAATGACCTGTACAGTAACACATGTTGACCAAGTACAGTAACCACAGAAGACCAGTAAGTAACACTGAAGACCAGTACAGTTAACACAGAAGACCAGTACAGTAACACAGAAGACCAGAACAGTAACACAGATGGACCAGTACTGTAACACAGAAGACCTAGTTCAGTAACACAGATGGGTCCAATTACTGTAACACAGAAGACCTAGAAACAGTAACCACACGAATCCCAGTACAGTAACACAGTGGACAGTACAGTAACACAGAGGACTCCAGTACAGGAAACACAGAAGACCAGTACAGTAACACAGAAGAGTAGAATCAGTTAACACAGATAAGACAGTACAGTAACACAGGAAAGACCAGTACAGTAACACAGAAAAGACCAGTACAGTAACAGAAGACCAGTACGTAACACAGAAATGACAGTACAGTAACACAGAAGTCCAGTAAATTAACAAACCACGCGATACCTGCATAACCCGCACTTTGGTCGATCTCTTTTGGACAGACTTAGAGGAGCAACAAAAATAGTGTTAGGCTTGCTGACACACTAAACAGTGCTCTGTTCTGTCAAAGTCTGAGATCCAGCCATCTATCGAATGTCTTCGGCTAAAACCTGTTCTTCCTACTTCCACAGACTTGGAGCAGTCGCCGCGTCTGTTGAATCTATCTTATACAACAAATTTCCTTGTATCGAATCTTAAGTCCTGGCTTGTCTACTGTAGATGCCCTTTCCTGCTCCCATACATTTGTAAAATTGCTCCAAACTTCAGAACCCATGACCTTAACTGATTCATCTTTTTCTTCTTCTCCCTCTTCCCTTTCCTTTTTCCTTTTTCTCCTCTGGGTTGTCTTTCTTTCTGTCTCGTTGTTTCTGTTTCATTCATTTTTCATTTCATCACTTTCCCTTTTCCACACCTCTGTGTACTTGCTCTTCCTCTAGTGGGCACACTAGCTCCCTTGCAGTGCTCCCCTTGCTCTGTGTTTGAATGCTCCGCCTCCCTTAATCCCCACTTAATACTACTACACTTACCCCTTCTTCTACTACTATCACTACACTCACTACCAACTTTTGATACCACTACTACTACTACTATATTAACTACTACCACGTACTACTACTACACTATATCTATATCTTTACCACACTACATTCTTCCTGCCTATATACACCCGTCTGCTCTTACTGCTCGTTAGTCGTGACTTTGTAAATGGGTCCAAGTTGACCGAAACGTCGTCGTAAGTCCTCTATTCTATGTGCGGGATATTTTGTGTATCGTTCCAGTCACGGTATTGTCGCTTTTTTCTGTTATTTATTGGATCCCGCTGTTTTAAGCGCTATATTCATCTCAAGTTTTTTAATGTTCTTCCCTCTTTTAAACCCTCTTTTGATCTTATGAAGGTTCTCGTATTGCTACTCCGGGCGTCGTAAGAATCAGGAATCGCTTCCTACGTGGCTTTCTTGATGGACAAGTTCTGCCACCTCATTTGCTCAATTTCCTGAAACCCATACCCATGGGCACTCCCTTTCTGATCATGCCGTCTCTACTTCATACAGTTCTTCATTCTACTAAGTCACAGGTGAATGTGATGCCTTCTTTATTTCTGTCAGCGTCAACTTGCTCTCTTTTCGGTCTCTTCCACAAGTCTCTGTAACCTCTCTACCATTGCCTTTGACACTGCTCGCCTGTTTACACAATTCTTTCTTCTAAACCTACAGAATAAAACCTTTCAACAGTCTCAATCTAGCTTCAGCCCTTGGTCTAAATTCTCCCTCACTGTCTGTGTTACTAACCTGTCTTTGATCTCACTCTCTCATGTATGAGCTTGAGAACTTCTTGGTTTTGGTCTTTACCTTTGCCACTTTCACCTGGCCTCGCGCTGGTTATTGCCCTGATTACTCCTCTTTTGATTCCCTTTCGTCATCTACGCTCCCGTAATCTTCCTGACTTGTCCACTTTACGTGGTGCTCTCCTTCCTGCTCTTGATAGTCTGTTTTCTAAGAGTCACCACCTTCCGCGCCGTTACTAACTTGCCCTTTCTTCTCTTAAATATAACACTAACATTGTCATACCATCTTCTGACAAAGGTAATTCGGTAGTTATCCTTGATCGCGAGGATTACCTCCGTAAAGCTGATGTCTTGCTCTCTGACTCACGTACCTACACTCCTCTCGTTTCCAGGTCCACCTCAATGGGTCTGGGAGAGAGTGTGAGGTGGCTGGAGTTGTGGGGAATGAGGCTTCTAGCAGTGAGGTGCAGTCTGTCTCTCGCTGTGAGGAGGCTGTAGTTGGGGAGGTAGCAACGGCTACCAGCAGTGAGGTGCAGCCCAGCACCTGCTGCAAGTGGCGAGTGGTTCACAGTAATGGGAGGCGCATCAGAGTAAGGAAAGTTAAGAGTGAAGATCTGAAGGTAGGAAATCGCTTCTGTTCTTCAGGATGAATGTACTTCAGTGGCCAGTGAAGGTAAGGGAAAACTACTGCCCTGCTAATGGAGGTAAGCGCTTCTGTGGTTGGTGACTCTCAGGTAAGATATATTGACGTGCTTTTTAAAATAGGAATAAGAAGATGAGAGATAGAGTGTGCTTCCCTGGAGTGGTTGAGGGGGGACATAGTCAACAGGCTGGATAATATCATGTCAGGTATGGGAACAAGCCCATTATCTTTTCTCAGTGCTGGGTGGAAATGATATTGGGAAGGGTAGGAGAGAAGAGCTGCTAGATAAGTTACAGGTCAGCTATAGTTTCATTAAGTCAAGGGAGGGATCCCAATCATATGTAGCATCTTGCCTAGAAGGGGAGTAGGAAATGAATGGTTGTCAGGGCAATTGGTGTAAATTGCTGGCTAGACAGATACTGCAAGGAACTTGCAACCCCATTCATTGACAACTGGAACAACTTTTATGGCAAACATGATATGTATGCAAGGGATGGGGTACTTCTCTCTGGGGCAGGGGTGGTAGCACTTGCAGCTCGATGAGAAGGCCATTGGTGAAATCCCTATGATTTTAAACTGATGGAAGATAGAGGTTATGGGTGTGTTGGGAAAAAAGCAGGTTGAAAACACTAGGGTTGGAAAACATTTAAATGTATAAAAAGGCATTCAGCATGAAGTTATAAAATAAAGACAATAGATCAGGTCAGAAAAAACAAAAGGGGGACAGCAGAGAGGCAGCAAGGGACTAGCTCCCTTAAGGTTTACTATACTAATACCCAGGAGTGAAAGAAATAAGATAGATGAGCTAAGATTAATTGCAAGTGCAGGAAACATAGATATTATTGCTATAACAGAGACCTGGCTCAATCTGAAAGATAGGGGAGATCCCCTTTGAATGTCACATACAAGGCTATAAATTTTTCCCACACTGACAGGGTCAACAGGAAAGGTGGTGGGAGTAGCGATGTAATGTCAAAAGACAATTTAAATTGTTGTGTTAGACAAGATATTAAATTTAAAAGCGTCAGCCACTGAATCTGTTTGATTACAGCTTCTCGAGGGCCGAGAAAAACTAATTTTGGGTTTTGATTTACAGGGCCCCAAATCTTGATAGGGAGTGCAGTAAACTTCTATGGGACGAAATTCGTAAGGCATCTACATACGAAAAAATGTTGTGCTAATGGGAGATTTCAACTATATACAGATTGACTGGAGCAATTTGACAGGGAAATTTAGAGTCAGGTGAAATTTCTTGATACGATCCAGGATTGTTTTTAAAAAGTTTGTACAGAGTCTACTAGGGGAAATAACCTCCTTGACTTGGTTCTTGCCAGTAGGGAAACACTAATTAATAATCTTGAGGTTAATGAGAGCTTGGGGAAAGTGATCACAAATCACTCGTTTTAATAATCATGGAATTCCCCTAATAATGGCAATCAAGTCTCCGTCCCTGACTTCGCTTGGCTGATTTCATAGGACTGAAAAATTACTTAGGGGGGCGAACTGGAATGACCTGATAAGGGTCAGGTAGGTGGTGATGGTTGCCGATATGATGCTTTCCAGGGCATAATTCTAGCTGCTCAGTCAAATTATGTTCCAAATAGGGAAATCAGATCAAACAAAAATGATCCTAAATGGGATGAACAATAGATTAAAATATCTGATTGGTCAAAAGAGAGGCATATATAGGCAAATCAAAAAAGGAGAGGGGCAATTAAGAAATCGATATATTCAGTTAAAAGAGAAATAAAAAAGGGAATTAGAAAAGCAAAAAGAGATTATGAGGTTAAAGTTGCAAGAGAATCGAGAAAGGATTCTTTCAGGTATACAGAAGTAAGATCAGGGACAAGATAGGCCCACTCAAAAGTTCCTCGGGTCAGCTCACTGAAAAGTGATAAGGAAATGTGTAGAATTTTTAACACATACTTCCTCTCAGTTTTTACACAGGAGGATACCAGCGATATTCCAGTAATGATAAATTATGTAGAACAGGACGATAATAAACTGTGCACGATTAGGGTCACAAGTGACATGGTCCTTAGGCAAATAGATAAATTAAAACCTAAACAAATCCCCAGGCCCTGATTGAACTGTATGCAAAGGGGTTTTAAAGGAATGTAAAGAGGAGCTTAGTACACCTTTGGCTAATCTTTTCAACATATCACTACAACTGGCATGGTGCCAGATAAGTGGGGAAAAAGGCAAATGTGATACCTATTTTCAAAACAGGTGACAGGTCCTTAGCTTCGAACTATAGACCAATAAGCCTAACCTCCATAGTGGGAAAATTTATGGAATCAAAAAATTGCCGAGGCAGTTCGTAGCCACCTGAAAAGCATAAATTAATCAACGAATCTCAGCATGGTTTTACAAAGGGGCGTTCCTGCCTTACGAATTTATTAACTTTTTTCACTAAGGTATTTGAGGAGGTAGATCATGGTAATGAATATGATATTGTGTATATGGACTTCAGTAAGGCTTTTGACAGGGTCCCCCATCAGAGACTATTGAGGAAAATTAAAGCACATGGAAAAAGGAGAATTTTTTTCCTGGATAAGGCATGGTTGACAAATAGGCGCAGAGAGTTTGCATAAATGGGGAGAAATCAGAGTGGGGGAAGCGTTACGAGCGGTGTTCCACAGGGGTCAGTGTTTGGGCCCCCTGCTGTTCACAATCTACATAAACGACATAGATGAGGGCATAAAGAGCGACATCGGCAAGTTTGCCGATGACACCAAAATAGGCCGTCGAATTCATTCTGACGAGGACATTCCAGCACTCCAGGAAGATTTGAATAGACTGATGCAGTGGTCGGGAAGTGGCAGATGCAGTTTAATATAGACAAATGCAAAGTTCTAAATGTTGGACAGGACAATAACCATGCCACATATAAACTAAATAATGTAGATCTTAATATTACGGATTGCGAAAAAGATTTAGGAGTTCTGGTTAGCAGTAATCTGAAACCAAGACAACAGTGCATAAGTGTTCGCAATAAAGCTAATAGAATCCTTGGCTTCATATCAAGAAGCATAAATAATAGGAGTCCTCAGGTTGCTCTTCAACTCTATACATCCTTGGTTAGGCCTCATTTAGATTATGCTGCACAGTTTTGGTCACCGTATTACAGGATGGATATAAATTCTCTGGAAAATGTACAAAGGAGGATGACAAAGTTGATCCCCTGTATCAGAAACCTTCCCTATGAGGATAGACTAAGGGCCCTGAATCTGCACTCTCTAGAAAGACGTAGAATTAGGGGGGATATGATTGAGGTGTATAAATGGAAGACAGGAATAAATAAAGGGGATGTGCTGAAAATATCTAGCCTAGACAGGACTCGCAGCAATGGTTTTAAGTTGGAAAAATTCAGATTCAGGAAGGATATAGGAAAGTACTGGTTTGGTAACAGAGTTGTGGATGAGTGGAACAAACTCCCGAGTACAGTTATAGAGGCCAGAAGGTTGTGTAGCTTTAAAAATGGGTTGGATAAATACATGAGTGGATGTGGGTGGGTGTGAGTTGGACCTGATAGCTTGTGCTACCAGGTCGGTTGCCCTTAAGTCAATGTGACCTGACCTGACTAGGTTGGGTGCATTGGCTTAAGCCGATAGGAGACTTGGACCTGCATCGCATGGGCCAGTAGGCCCTCTGCAGTATTCCTTCGTTCTTATGTTCTTATGTTCTTAACTCTCTTGATAGCATCAAGAGAACTTTCAACAAGAAACTAAGGACTCTCTCCGACCTCTGTCCTCCTGACTTTCACCTTGTTCAACGATTTCGTGTCATCTGTCCCTCTCTTCCCTATAAACCTGTTATTCCTCTTCGTCCTATCATATCCTCTAGTCTAGAGGATCTGTTTCTTATTCTCTTGCTTCTTGGTTGGCCAAAACCCTCACTCCCTTTCTTGGTACTTTTTCTCCTGCCCACCTCCGTCACTCTCAAGACTTCATTGAACGGGTTCGCTCCCTCCCAACCTCTAAGATGCTTAGTCTTGACGTTGAGTCCCTCTTCACCAATGACCCTCTTGATGATGTCCTTGATTTCCTTAGAGAGAAGGCCCATGAAGGGTGTCTACATCTCCCTATACCTATTGAAGTCTTTCTTGATCTTATCCGCCTCTGTGTGGACTCTAATTCCTTTTCCTTCAAAGGGAGAGCAAGTGCACAAAGGTGGGGGGAAGGGGAAGTATTGAAAAAATGAAGGAACAGAAACACGCGACAGAAGAAAGAAAGACAAAAAAAGGAAAGGGGAAAGGGGGGAAGAGGGGGAAAAAAAAAAATGGGGAAATCGGTTAAGTCACGGGTGTTCTGAAGTTTGAAGCTTTTTTACAAGTAGTGGGGGGAAGGCATCTCAGAGACGAGCCAGGAAAAGTTTCATACAAGGAAAGTTTGCATTAGAGGGATTCAACTAGACGGCGACTGTTAAGTTGGAAGTGGGGAAGACAGTTTTGGGCCAAAAGACCAGTCAATGGATGGCTGTGATCTCTGACGTGACAGAACGGATTGTTAGGATTTCTGACGTGACAAAACGGCATTTTTAAAATGATCTCTGACGTGCAGAACAGAGTTTGTTAGTGCGGCAAGCAAAACACTATTTTTGTGCTCCCTAAGTCGTCAGAAGAGATCGACCAGTTTTCCGAAGTATTGAAAGAGGAAGGGGACAAGAAATAGAGTAGAACCAGGAACATCTGTAGAGGGGAGGAGAGGTGTAGGACGGATTAGTGCGAAGTGTTAGTCTGGCTGAAAGTAAGCTTGATTGCGGGTAGATTTATGTAAGTCACAGACAGTAACACAGAAGATCGTACAGTATTGCATGTGTCTAGTGTACATGTTACTGTATGGGTGTCAGTGTACATGTTACTGGTGTTTGAATGCCATGTGTGACATATTTTGTTAAGAGTGTAATGTTTATGCATGTGTATGAGTGCTCATCATATTGTTTGTGAGTGTCACATACTGTATATAACCTGTTGGTAAATACATGATTGAAGACTTATTGGTAAGATTCTTTTCTAGGATTCTGTTGGTAGGTTCAAGTGTATAGACTAAATCTATTCGAAGAAACTACTGGAAGGTTGTTACTAGAAGACTCTGGTAGACCTCTAATGTTTCTGTTGGAACAGTGCTGGCAGGACCTCTGATTGGTTTGCTCTACGCTACTACACACTCAACTCAGCTAAACAAAAGATCATTGATTCGTTGATCGTTGAGAACTGTGACCCCAACACACATTTCCTCAAAGAGGAACTTAACTATTCAAATGTGGCAACCCATAGAACATACCATATTGATACTAAACACAATGTTTTAATATCCTTATATACAGACAGAAATAATTAAGAGAGGAGGACACACAGAAATCTGTGGTGTGTAAGATACGTCCACCCGGGTAGTGTGTACGTAGTCCAGCCAGTGGAGAACTTCCGTCCACCAGGTAGTGTGGTAAGTAGGTCCAGCCAGTGGGAAACTTCCCGTTACCCGGGTAGTGTGTAACGTAGTCCAGCAGTGGAGACTTCCCGTCCACCTGGTAGTATGGTAACGTAGTCCAGCCAGTGGAAACTTCCCGTTCCCCGGGTAGTGTGAGTAACTAGTACAGCCAGTGGAGAACTTCCCGTCACCTGGTAGTGTGGTAACGTAGTCAGAACCAGTGGAGAACTCCCGTCCACCGGTAGTGTGTTTTAACGTAGTCCAGCCAGTGGGAACTTTCGTCCACCGGGTAGTATGGTAACGAATCCAGCCAAGTGGAGAACCTTCCGCCACCGGTAGTGTGGTAAGTAGTCCAGCCAGTGGAGAACTTCCGTCTACCGGGTAGTGTGTAACGTAGTCCAGCCATGGAGAACTCCGTCCACCCGGTAGTGTGGTAACTTAGTCCAGCGCAGTGGAGAACTTCTCCGGTCCACCCGGGTAGTTATTGGTAACGTTGTCAGCCAGTGAGAACTTCCGTCCACCGGGTGTAGTTGGTAACGTAGTCCAGCTGTTGGGAACTTCCCGTCACCCGGGTAGTGTTGGTATACATGTTCCAGCAGTGGAAGAACTTCCCGTCCACGGTTTTTGTGGTAAGTAGTCCAGCAGTGGAGAACTTCCCGTCCACCGGTAGTATGGTAACGTAGTCCAGCAGTGGAGAACTTCCCGTCCACACCGGGTATAGTATTGGTAACTAGTCCGCAGCCGTGGAGAACTTCCCGTCCACCCGGGAAATGGTTAACGTTATGTCAGCCAGTGGAGAACTTCCCTCACCCGGGTAGTATGGTAAGTAGTCCAGCCAATGGAGGAACTTCCCGTCCACCCGGGTATATGGTAATAGAATCAGCCAGTGGGAACTTCCCGTCACGCGGATATGGTAAGGAGTCCAGCCGTGGGAAATTTCCCGTCCACCCGGGTAGTGTGGTAACTAGTCCAGCCAGTGGAGAACTTCCCGTCCACCCGGGGTAGTATGTAACGATTCCAGCCAGTAGGGAGAACTTCCTCCACGCCGGGTAGTGTGGTAACGGGTAGTCCAGCCAGTGCGAGAACTTCCCGCCACCCGGGTAGTGTGGTAACGTAGTCCAGCCAGTGGAGAACTTCCCGTCCACCCGGGTAGTGTGGTAACATAGTCCAGCCAGTGGAGAACTTCCCGTCCACCCGGGTAGTATGGTAACGTAGTCCAGCCAGTGGAGAACTTCCCGTCCACCCGGGTAGTGTGGTAACGTAGTCCAGCCAGTGGAGAACTTCCCGTCCACCCGGGTAGTGTGGTAACGTAGTCCAGCCAGTGGAGAACTTCCCGTCCACCCGGGTAGTGTGGTAACGTAGTCCAGCCAGTGGAGAACTTCCCGTCCACCCGGGTAGTGTGGTAACATAGTCCAGCCAGTGGAGAACTTCCCGTCCACCCGGGTAGTATGGCTAACGATTCCAGCCAGGGAGAACTTCCCGTCCACTCCGGGAGTGGGAACGTAGTCCACCAGTGGGAACTTCCCGTCCACTGGGTAGTATGGGTAGTAGTACAGTCCGTGGGAATTCCCGTCCACCCGGGTAGTGTGGTAACATAGTCCAGCCAGTGGAGAACTTCCCGTCCACCCGGGTAGTGTGGTAACGTAGTCCAGCCAGTGGAGAACTTCCCGTCCACCCGGGTAGTGTGGTAACGTAGTCCAGCCAGTGGAGAACTTCCCGTCCACCCGGGTAGTGTGGTAACGTAGTCCAGCCAGTGGAGAACTTCCCGTCCAGTTAATTCCTCATAGTTAATTCCTCATAGTTTTTAATTTGTTAAAATGAATTTATTCATGTTTCTGTATATAACATCGTGGTCTTTGTTTCTTCTGTTAACATTTATGAGAGTATAATGTATGCATTTATGGTGATACTGTCTATAAAAGTGTGATCTCTATATCTCTAGTGCTATTAGGAATAACTTCATTATGACGGCTGAAAGTTTTAACAATAAAGTTACTTCACGATGCATAAGAAACCTAATGATATATATACATAGTTCCTTATATATATATATATATATATATATATATATATATATATATATATATATATATATATATATAATATATTTATATATATATTTATATTATATATATATATATATATATATATATATATATATATATATATATATATATATATATATATATATATAATTATATATATATATATATATATATATATATATATATATATATACATGGTTCCTTATTTGTATCATTATGAGAGAAGTAATGAATCTGAATGTAACAGGAATTCAGATGTTTGAGTAGATCCATAAATCACTATGATGATATGACTGTTAATATGCATATTTATGGAGCAACTTGCAATGTAAACACATTAACTGATATTGTAGTAGCCAGGCTTAGGCAACATGGCATATACATTGATGATTAAACTAAATGGAAAATATGTAGCCAGTTTTATTGTCACACTCTTGACCACAATGCCCTCGACTGTCTGAATAATGAGGAATATAGAGACTATAATAACCTATGCTATATACCAAAGATTATTAATGAAATGAGATACAGAACATCTGAAGTAATATTGTAAACTTGTCTGCACGAGTTCAAAAATAAATTGTAAATACATATTTTTATACCATTTGGTGTCTAATACTTAGGTCTTTTTTGTATCGTAAGTTTTTGTATTAATTTCCACAGCATGGATATGAGATGCACAACAAACCTGGCGCTTTGGCTGCAAAATCTAAAGAATATTAATGTAAGGTATATATAATCTCTAAAATTAGTGCTATCATGCATAACTTGTGGTAATATGCATAACTTGTGGTGCTACCTATTTAGCACCACATATGTGTAACACCTGGGTTTCCTTACGTGCAACACCTGGGTGTCCTTACGTGCAACACCTGGGTATCCTTACGTGCAACACCTGGGTGTCCTTACGTGCAAAACCTGGTTGTCCTTATTGGCTAGACGTTTCACCTGTGCAGCAGCCTTTTTTAATCTAAATCCTCAGGCAAAAGGTGAAAAAAGTTGTGGAGCGGAAGTAATAGTTACATCAGGTCTTAATCAAGACTAAACACGTTGAAACTACTTGTGTTGTAAGCCTCGCCCACTCTGATGTCACCACTAATATTACTTTACTATTTACTGCACCTCATGCCTCTGATATTCATTAACCATTAGCATTGTTACCTTTCATCTAACGATGCATCACTGGTTAGTATTTCAATTATTACTCGACAATATAACTCGAGAGCAGAAATGATGTGTCTGCATATAATGAAATTGTGAAAGGGAAGAGTTATACATATAAACACATTATATAACTATGGTAACAGTACCTGTGGATCTTTGCATAAGACGAAAATGCAAACTATAAATAACAATCAAGAAAACTCATTAACACGTACAGCTTTTCTCACGGAGGTAGATAAATAGATAAACTCACTGACACTAATCTTCCTACAATAAAACATTCACAAACACACCTGACAAAATAATTGAGAATAATGTATTTACTATAGAAACATAACGCATCATAAATAGAAGCCCAAAATTTTCCTTCATTAGCCTCTTCGAGGTGGCCGAACTGTGTGGCAGCTTGGTCTCGTCTAGCTGACTTATGGTCGCGGCTGTCTTAGTGGATGTAATGAACACATTTACGCATGTAGGAACGATAACTTGAACAACGCCTGTGTACAACACCGAAATTCCACCAATCATCTCATGAAATTCAGAGACGCCCAATTAGTGATCAAAGAAACTAATTTCCGTAGACGCAAGTGCCTCGAATCAGCACTGATCGCTGTTTCGATTACAATTAAACAAAACAACGGCAGTTTCACCATCTCCGAAGTCTTAGCAAGAATCCTCCTGAAAACAGTAAACCCTGCCATCACATAGTCTCTCCTGTTATACTACACAAGCACATACAAGGAGTGAACACTGAAACAAGCTGCCTCTTTCCAGTCTATATTTGTCCAACCTATTTTTATGTTACCCAAGTAATAGCTTTTATATCCTTTTTCTCATGTACGAATTAATTGCTCTACCATATTGTATTACTTTTGTCACTACTACTACTACTACTACTACCACCACTAGTGAACATCGAAATGGTACCTCACTAGTATTGCACCTCACTCTGAGCCTATATATGCCCTCTGTGTCCATGTATTGTTTGTAATGGCTTGATAAAGCTCCTGCAGAGCGAAACGTTGCCACAATAAAATGTCACATTAGTTGCACTTGTGTCCTTTTACTTTACAAGGTCACTGAGGGTGGCAACCGCTGACTCTGGGGAAGTGGAGAAGGGAATCCACCTGAATCTGGAATCTGGAATCTGGAAGAGAGTTCCGGGGGTCAACGCCCCCGCGGCCCGGTCTGTGACCAGGCCTCCTGGTGGATTAGAGCCTGATCAACCAGGCTGTTACTGTTGGCTGCACGCAAACCAACGTACGAGCCACAGCCCGGCTGGTCAGGAACCGACTTTAGGTGCTTGTTCAGTGCCAGCTTGAAGACTGCCAGGGGTCTGTTGGGTCTGAGGTGACACAAGTGGACTCCTGGGCACACTGATCCGGGGAAGGCACCGCCGACCTTAGGTAAGTGGGGAAGGGGAGACATCCGGCTGCGAACGGATGGATTCCTGGATACATGAACCTGGGGAAGGCTGAGGCTGGAAGGCAGAAACGAAAAATCAAAGAGGCGAGGCTGACCTTAGGAAAGTGAGGAAGGGGAGACATCCGGGGGCCCACGGATGGATTCCTGGACACATGAACCTGGGGAAGGCGAGGAGGGGGTGGACCTTGATGACGAACCACTGACCTCCACGTGGCAAGGTCTGGTAACTCAGAGATAACTCTGAGGCTGACAGTGGTCGCAAATAATAATAATTAATTTTTATTTATTAAATGTGGTTTTTAATCTGAGAGTTCTGTCTCTCAGCTTATATGTAAAGTATTTACGCTAATCCCAAGTTTGGAGATTAACATTTTATTAACTGGTTGTGAATAGGTTACATACATTATTTATTAACCCTGGTGTAGGAGACAGACTTTATATACATCACAACACAATTGTGTAAATAACAAAAAGGCACAATACCGTGACTGGAACAATTCACAAATACCCTGCACATAGGAGAAGGGAGCTCACGACGACACTGTTTTCTTGCGACATTGCTCGCCTTAATTCACAAATTCATTCTTCTAAACCACAGAACGTCTTATCTCAGACAGTCCTTGGTCAAAATTCTAATCTGTTACACTCTCCCAACATGAGCTCGAACTTCTTGGTTTTTGTCTTTACTTTGCCACTTCACCTGCCCCTCGCTCTGGCATTAACCTGATTAGTTCTTTGGATTGCTTTCGTTAGTCTCGCTCTAGTAATCTTCCTGACCTGTCCACTTTACGTGGCGCTCTCCTTCCTGCTCTGGATAGTCTGTTGTCTATGAACTACCACCTTCCTCGCTGCTATCAACTTGCCCTTTTTCTTCTTCTCTTTTCTGGCAAAGGTAATTCGGTAGTTATACGACCTCTGTCCTCCCGATTTTGACCTTGTTCAACGTTTTTGTGTCATCTGTCCCTCTCTGCCCTGTATCTATGGCCTTCCCAAAACTCATAAACCTGATATTCCTCTTCGTCTCATCACATCCTCTATAGTTTCTGTCTCTTATAATCATGCTTCTTGGCTGGCCAAAACCCTCACTCCCTTTCTTGGAACTTTTTCTCCTGCCCACCTCCGTCACTCTGAAGACTTCATGTAACGTATTCACTCTCTCCCGACCTGTACGATGCTTAGTCTTGACGTTGAGTCCCTCTTCACTAACGTCCCTTTTGATATCCTCAATTGTCTCGGAGAAGACCAATGAAGGGTTACTTCATCTCCTTATGCCTACTGATGTCTTTCTTGATTTTATTCGCCTTCGTGTGGATTGAAATTTCTTTTCCTTCCAAGGCGAATATTATTCTCAAACCTTCGGTGTCGCTATGGGCTCTCCTCTCTCTCCTGTTCTTGCTAATCTTTACATGGAATACTTCGAGACTGTTCTTCCTACTATTGATGTGCGACCTTCACTCTGGCTCCGCTATGTGGATGACATCTTTGCTCTTTGGCCTCATGGATCTAGTCTCTTTCAACCATTTCTCGGTCCCCTTAATAATCTTGCCCCTTCCATTAAATTTAAAGCTACTTTTCTTATCATGCTTTCTCTGCCAAGTAAAGTGTTCTTATTTCTCTCTTTCTCTGTGCTTTCCACATTTGCGATCCTCAGTTCCTTGAACAGGAAATTTGCACTCTTCGTAATTCATTTTCTCGTCTTGGCTACCCATCCCATTTCACGTGTTAAAAGAACTCTCTTCTCTCCCAAACTCCCTACTCTAGAATGCATCTTCTGACCGTTCTCAAATTTTCAGCATTCGTTTGGTTTCGTGAGCCCAAGGTTCTCCTTGTTACTGGGAACCATAAATAGCCATTTGTTAAAGAATAAAAGTTCAGAATAGCTTGGCTGGAACAATATGCTTATGAGAGGAACTTAGGAGATGGAAACTTTTAACGTTTTCATAAGTTCGTGTCCTACGTCCGGGTTATTTGTGTATTTCAATTTGACATTGTTATGGGCTCTCCAGAGTCACCAAAAGTTGCAGCTGAGGGTCGTCTTATGACTAAGACCAGAGTCAGGAAACAGTCCTGTTTCCTAACAAACCTTTCCTAACCTAACCTCTGTACCATCTCCTTGATAAGCTTCAAATGGAGTACTTCGTAATTGTTCTACTTCCTAATACTGGGATACGTCCTTCTCTCTGGCTTTCTAAGTAATATTTTTGTTCTTTGGCCACATGACTCAAGGGTTTGTGACATTTATGGATTTGGAAGAGGCGTATGACGGGGTTGATAGGAAGGCAATGTGGCAGATGTTGCAAATATATGGAATAGGAGGTAGGCTACTGAAAGCAATAAAGAGTTTTTACGAGGATAGTGCTAAACTTTTCTGGAATGTCCTCTGATTTCTTTCTTCCTCTTTTAAGTCCAAAGCTGAACAGGAATGTAACTTCGCTTCCGATCTTTTATGATGTTTATTTCCACCACTCTGTGACTCGTATTTTTTTCGTGTACTGCTTTACACAGTGGCATCAACATTCACTACTTTCCTTACATGTTCCTTCTGTCATAAAAATGTTCTCTCCTTTCCATACTCCCTCATTTCTGACCTTAAATTTTTCAACTCGGAAATCTTCACTTTACGTAGCTCCAGTCCTATCTCCTCGCCTTCCAATTTTATAAACTGTGCATACACTCTGCTAAACAGACTACTACTGCTACTACTACTATTATTGCTTCAACAACAGCAAATTGTTTCACTGCTACTACTAGACCGTATGTTTTTCCTTCTACTATTATTAGTATTACCACAATACTGTCACTATCATTGCTGTTACTTTTACTCCTACTGTTATTACTAAGAACTCAAGTGAAGTTTCATATACATGAACAAAATATCTACTTTCCCAAACCTACCAAGAAGGAGCAACAGTCACTCACAACTGTCACCTTCACTTTACTGGCATATACTAGACTAGCTAACCTCACAAACATCATCTTCACTTCACTAAGATGTATAAGGCTAGCTAACCTCACAAACATCATCTTCACTTCACTAACATGTACAAGGCTAGCTAACCTCACAAACATCATCTTCACTTCACTAAGATGTATAAGGCTAGCTAACCTCACAAACATCATCTTCACTTCACTAACATGTACAAGGCTAGCTAACCTCACAAACATCATCTTCACTTCACTAAGATGTACAAGGCTAGCTAACCTCACAAACATCATCTTCACTTCACTAAGATGTATAAGGCTAGCTAACCTCACAAACATCATCTTCACTTCACTAACATATGCAAGGTCCCAGAGCTAAGAGGTATGTCCTACGAGGAGAGGTTAAGGGAAATCAACCTGACGACACTGGAAGACAGGAGAGATAGGGGGGACATGATAACGACATATTAAATACTGAAAGGAATTGACAAGGTGGACAAAGACAGGATGTTCCAGAGATTGGACACAGTAACAAGGGGACACAGTTGGAAGTTGAAGACACAGATGAATCACACGGATGTTAGGAAGTATTTCCTCAGCCACAGAGTAGTCAATAAGTGGAATAGTTTGGGAAGCGATGTAGTGGAGGCAGGATCCATACATAGCTTTAAGCAGAGGTATGATAAAGCTCACGGTTCAGGAAGAGTGACCTAGTAGCGATCAGTGAAGAGGCGGGGCCAGGAACTCGGACTCGACCCCTGCAACCTCAACTAGGTGAGTACAACTAGGTGAGTACACACACACACACACACACACACACACACACACTACCACACACACTACCACACACACTACCACACACACTACCACACACACTACCACACACACTACCACACACACTACCACACACACTACACACACACACACACACACACACACACACACACACACACACACACACACACACACACACACACACACACACACACACACACACACACACACACACACACACACACACACCACACACACACACACACACACACACACACACACACACACAATACACAAACACACAATACACACAGTAGAGCTACAAGTGGAGGGAGAAGCAGGAAGGCCAGGACGAATGAAGCCAAACCACAAGAAAGGGGACTTCACAGGAATGAGGAACTTCCTGAACGGGGGTCAGTGGGACAGAGAACTGGCCCGGGAAGCCAGTTAATGAGATGATGGAATATGTAGCAGCAAAATGCAAGGAGGCTGAGGAGAGGTTTGTACCCAAGGGTAATAGGAATAATGAAAAAGCCAGGATGAGCCCATGGTTTACTCAAAAGGTGCAGGGAGGCAAAAACCAAGTGTGCTAGGGAATGGAAGAAATATAGAAGGCAAAGGACCCAGGAGAATAAGGAGAGCAGTCGTAGAGCCAGAAACGAATATGCACAGATAAAAGGGAGGCCCAAAGACAATATGAAAATGACATAGCAGCGAAAGCCAAATCTGACCCGAAACTGTTGTACAGCCACATCAGGAGGAAAACAACAGTCAAGGACCAGGTAATCAGGCTAAGGAAGAAGGAGGAGAGACAACAAGAAATGACCGTGAAGTATGTGAGGAACTCACAAGAGATTCAAAGAAGTGTTCACAGAGGAGACAGAAGGGGCTCCAGAAAGACGGAGAGGTGGGGCACACCACCATGTGCTGGACACAGTGCACACAACCGAGGATGAAGTGAAGAGGCTTCTGAGTGAGCTAGATACCTCAAAGGCAATGGGGCCAGATAACATCTCCCCATGGGTATTGAGAGAGGGAGCACTGGAGAACCTCATGCATCAACATGTTAGAGACACTACCAGAGAGAGAGGAGAGGATGAACCAGCAAGGTTGGACCTTGTATTCACCATGAGTAGTTCGGACATCGAGGGTATCATGTATGAAAGGCCCCTGGGAGCTAGTGATCATGTGGTTCTGTGCTTCGACTACATAGTTGAGCTCCAAGTGGAGAGAGTAGCAGGAATAGGCTGGGAAAAACCAAGCTACAAAAGGGGGAACTACTCAGGCATGAGGAACTTCCTTCAAGACATTCAGTGGGAGAGGGAACTGACAGGAAACCAGTACAAGAAATGATGGACTATGTAGCAACAAAATGCAAGGAGGCAGAGGAGAGGTTTGTTCCCAAGGGAAACAGAAATAATGGGAAGAACAGAACGAGTCCTTGGTTCACCCAAAGGTGTAGGGAGGCAAAAACTAGGTGTACTAGAGAATGGAAAAGGTACAGAAGACAGAGAACTCAGGAAAATAAAGAAATCAGCCGAAGAGCCAGAAACGAATATGCACAGATAAGAAGGGAGGCTCAGAGACAATATGAAAATGACATAGCATCAAAAGTAAAGACTGCCCCGAAAGCTGTTGTACAGCCACATCAGGAGGAAACAACAGTCAAGGACCAGGTAATCAGACTGGGAAGGGTGATGGGGAATTCACAAGAAACGACCGAGAGGTATGTCAGGAGCTCAACACAAGATTTAAAGAGGTATTTACAGTGGAAAACCCGTAGGACTCCAAGAAATCAGAACAGGGGGGCACACCAGCAAGTGCTAGATGAGGTACATATAACCAAGGAGGAGGTGAAGAAGCTGCTATGCGAACTTGACACCTCAAAGGCGGTGGGACCAGACAACATCTCTCCATGGGTCCTTAAAGAGGAGCAGAGATATTGTGTGAGCCATTAACAAGATCTTCAACACATCATCTGAAACTGGGCAACTCCCTGAGGTATGGAAAAAGGCAAATGTAGTCCCAATTTTTAAAAAGGGAGACAGACATGAGGCACTAAACTACAGACCTGTATCACTAACGTGTATAGTATGCAAGGTCATGGAGAAGATCATCAGGAGGAGAGTGGTGGGGCACCTGGAAAGAAACAAGTGTATAATTGACAACCAGCACGGTTTCAGGGAAGGAAAATCCTGTGTCACAAACCTACTAGAGTTTTATGACAAGGTGACAGAAGTAAGACAAGAGAGAGAGGGGTGGATCGACTGCGCATTTTTGGACTGCAAAAAGGCCTTCGACACAGTTCCTCACAAGAGGTTACTGCAAAAGCTAGAGGACCAGGCACCCCATAACAGGAAAGGCACTGCAATGGATCAGAGAATATCTGACAGGGAGGCAACAACGAGTCATGGTACGCGACGAGGTGTCAGAGTGGGCGCCTGTGACAAGCGAGGTTCCACAGGGGTCAGTCCTAGGACCTGTGCTGTTCTTGGTATACGTGAACGACATAACGGAAGGGATAGACTCAGAAGTGTCCTTGTTTGCAGATGATGTGAAGTTAATGAGAAGAATCAAATCGGACGAGGATCAGGCAGGACTACAAAGAGACCTGGACAGGCTACAAGCCTGGTCCAGCAACTGGCTCCTTGAATTTAACCCTGCCAAATGCAAAGTCATGAAGATTGGGGAAGGGCAAAGAAGACTGCACACACAATATAGTTTAGATGGCCAAAGACTGCAAACCTCACTCAAGGAAAAAGATCTGGGGGTGAGTATAACACCGAACATATCTCCTGAGGCGCACATCAATCAGATAACTGCTGCAGCATACGGGCGCCTGGCAAACCTACGGATAGCGTTCCGATACCTCAGTAAGGATTCGTTTAAGACTCTGTATACCATCTACGTCAGGCCCATACTGGAGTATGCAGCACCAGTTTGGAATCCACACCTAGTCAAGCACGTCAAGAAATTAGAGAAAGAGCAAAGGTTTGCAACAAGACTAGTCCCAGAGCTACGGGGATTGTCCTATGAAGAAAGGTTGAGGGAAATCGGCCTGACGACACTGGAGGCCAGGAGGGTCAGGGGAGACATGATAACGACATATAAAATACTGCGGGGAATAGACGAGGTGGACAAAGACGGGATGTTCCAGAGATGGGACACAGACACAAGAGGTCACAATTGGAAGTTGAAGACTCAGATGAATCAAAGGGATGTTAGGAAGTATTTCTTCAGTCATAGAGTAGTCAGGCCATGGAATAGCCTAGAAGGTGATGTGGTAGAGGCAGGAACCATACATAGTTTTAAGGCGAGGTATGATAGAGCTCATGGGGCAGGGAGAGAGAGGACCTAGTAGCAATCAGCGAAGAGGCGGGGCCATGAGCTGTGAATCGACCCCTGCAACCACAAATAGGTGAGTACACACACACACACACACACACACACACGCGTACTCATATACAACAGGCTTAGTGTCTAATCGACATGTGCCTAGGACAAAATGGTAACACACACACACACACACACACACACACACACACACACACACACACACACACACACACACACACACACACACACACACACACACACACATACACACACACACATATATATATATATATATATATATATATATTATATATATATTTTATATATACATACATACATACATACACACACACACCGCGGGAGCAACAGCTCGTTTTCGCTCGTGAATCTTTAGTAGTTAGTGGACGATCAAAGCCACTGCCAGGGTCATCGGAAGTTGACAGTGTCAGTGAACAACCCGAGAAGTGATACACGATCTGTCCCAACCAGAAAAGGCAGGTGAAGGATACAGACACATGAAAACAATTTGAATCAGTGCCAAGAGAGAGTGGAATGACCATAGGCCTAGTGTTGGTGTAGGTGGTATTGCCACATCCCAATACCAAAATTCAAACAGAATAAGTGTGACCCAAGCCAGGGAGATAAAAGACAAGGGTAGTTGAGTTAGTGACTCCAGTGTATAGTGCATACAGTGATAGAGGAGTTAGTGAATACAGTGAAGAAGAAATAAAAGAGGAGCCGGAACGGGAAGCATCGTACAGCGCATGAGTGAAGCAGTGCAGACCTGCCAGACGTAACGTAGTCTTTTTGTGGTTGCTGGGGTATTGGCCCTGTATATTACTGATAGCTGAGGGTCACAAACCCTGCTCTGGAGAGATGAATATCATACCTAGGGCACTAATCACTGACAGAGGAGTAGAACTGGTGAAGGGGAACAAAGGTGGGGACCAGAGGCACTGTAGTGCACGTGCAGGCAGTAAGGTTGGACAATTAACACTAACATTGTAATAAAATTGGTAGAATTACCGACAATATGTAAAGTAAAAGGACACAAGTGCAACTAATGTGACATTTATTGTGGCAACGTTTCGCTCTCCAGGAGCTTTATCAAGCCATGATAAAGCTCCTGGTGAGCGAAACGTTGCCACAGTAAATGTCACATTAGTTGCACTTGTGTCCTTTTACTTTACAACGCTAACATTGTTTATTCATTAAGTATAACTCCAGGTATACACGTGTAGGTACACAGGTGGTTATTCAGCAAGTATAGCTCCAGGTATACACAAATAGGTACACAGGTGGTTATTCAGCAAGTTTAGCTCCAGGTATACACAAATAGGTACACAGGTGTTAATAATAAAGCATAGCTCCAGGTATACACGAGTAGGTGTACAGGTGTTTACTCAGTAAGTACAGCTCTAGGTATGCACGAGCAGGGGCACAGGTGTTTACTCAGTAAGTACAGCTCCAGGTATGCACGAATAGGTGCACAGGTGTTTACTCATTAAGTACAGCTCTAGGTATGCACGAGCAGGGGCACAGGTGTTTACTCAGTAAGTACAGCTCCAGGTATGTACGAGTAGGTGCACAGGTGTTTACTAAGTAATTATAGATCCAGGTATGCACGAGTAGGTGCAAAGGCATAGGCAGGGTACTGCCCGTACAGGCTCTCTCGGTACATAGCAGCATGCAAAGGACCCCAATGGAAATAAGTCAATCTGTCCGACTGTTTTGGGTTATCCTAGGTTCTCTACACATATGCTGCTATGTATGATAATTCTATGTAACTGTATTTGTGTATACCTGAATAAACTTACACGTGGAGAGTCTATGATAGGCCCACAAGCCTAACAGCGAGATTATCCCTCCCTCTCCTCCTCCCTCTCCCCTCGCTTGACTCGGGTGGCAGGATAGTAACGCACACACACACTACCATAACGGACCCGTCTCATAAACCCACTCATACCAACACATACCCACAGTTCACACACTCCTTGTACCTCCCCTACCTCTCTCTTTCCCTCCCTCCCTCTCTCTTTTATTTATTTATTTATTTTATTTATTTCCAATTTGTGCACACATACAGAGGTACAAAAAAAATACAGATAAGAGCAGTATGCCAAAGCCACTTATACTATGCATAGCATTACGGGCTGGCTTAAAATTAACTTAAGATTAACTAAGCAATGATTATTATTATTATTATAATCAAAAAGAAGCGCTAAGCCACAAGGACTTATACAGCGCTGCTACTAAGCAATGATGAAATCAGTGATAAAACATTAATGTAAACAGATAACTTAAAGCACAAGTGAGAAATACAAAGACAGGTCATATGGTTGCATTCAGTTAGGTAGTGATTCTGTTAGGTAGTGTATTTAAAAAAATAAAGTTAGATTGGGTTTTAGGTTTAACATTATGTGATATAATTGTGGAAAAAACATTTAAGATATACAATTTATAATGTTCAGTTATTCAGTATTTTTTTGGGTTTTTTGGGTGAGTAAGTAATCTTTGAGAAGAGACTTGAATTTATAAACAGGTGTGTTTCTTTTTATATTTACAGGTAATGAATTCCAGATTTTAGGGCCTTTTATGTGCATTGATTTTTTTTGCATAGTGTGAGATGGACACGAGGAACATCAAAGAGTGATCTGTGCTTGTGTTATGGTCATGTGTTCTGTTGAGGTTGGCAAGGAGATGTTTGAGGGGAGGTTTAATATCAGAGTTAAGTGTTCTATGTATGTAATAGGTGCAGTAATAAGTATGGATGTTTTGTATGGTGAAAGGTTTAGTGTATTGAATATTGGTGGAGTGTGCTGCCTGTAGTGAAAATTTTTGTTATCATTCTAACTGCAGCCTTTTTGGGAAATTTTGTGGTCTGAGATGGTTAATTGTTGTTGAGCCCCATGCACAAATTCCCCATAGGTGAGATAGGGTAAATAAGAGAGTGATATAGGGCCAGGAGGCTGACTGTGGAACATAGTACCGTATCTTCGTAGTATGCCTACAGTCTTGGAAATTTTCTTAAAAATTTGATGTATATGTGTATGAAATTTGAGTCTATTATCAAGGTGGATTCCTAAGAATTTTCCCTCTGTTAGTTTTGTGATAGGTGATCCATTTATCATTATTTTAAGAGGGACATCGTAGCTCTGTTACCAAACTGAAGAAGTAGGTTTTGTCAATGTTTAGTGTAAGTTTGTTAGTCCTCATCCGGTAGATTTTTTCTTTTAATTCGGTATTTACAGTATTGGCTACGTGACTGGGCTCGGGTGAGGGGAAGACGTTTTGTATGTCATCTGCAAATAGTGTGGGTTTGAGTAATTGCGAAGCATTTGGAAAGGTCATTTATGTATAGGAGAAAGAGAAGAGGGCCAAGGACACTTCCCCTGTGGGACACCAACTGTAATTGGTTGTGCAAAAGATTTTTGCCCCTTTGCGTACAATTTTTGGCTTCTGTTGCTGAGGAAAGACTTGAGGTAGTTGAGGGAGTGCCCTCTTATACCATAGTGTGACAATTTTACGGGGAGCAAGTCATGGTAAAACTGTATCAAAAGCTTTACGTAAGTCAATGAAAAATCCCCAGTGGGACTTCTTTTTTCTCATTGCAGTGTATATATGTTCTAGCATGTGTATAATAGCATCATTAGTATTTTTATTAGGCCCTGAATCCAAATTGGCAGGGGTTTGAGTATGTTTTGGGAGATAAGGTAGGAGTAGATTCGTTTATGAATTATTTTTCGAAGATTTTTGAGAGAGGTTGTAAGTTGGATATTGGCCTATAGTTATTCAACTCTGTTTGGTCTCCTCCTTTGTGGATCGGGTGACCCTTGCTATTTTGAGTACTGTAGGGAAGGTGGAGGATTCAATGGATTTGTTAAAGAGTGTTGCAATGATTGTGATAGCACTTTGACACTTTTTTTATATAAGGGGTGGTAAGGTATTTTAAATCTCTGCCTTGTTTTTTTAGTGCGTTGATAAAAAGGGAGACTTCGTATGGGTTAGTCGGAGCTAGGAACAGTGTGTTCGGGTAGTTTTTCCGGTGAGGTAGTCATTTGGTGGGGTATCTGAGCTTGGATTTTATTGGCAAGGTTTTGTCCTATAGTGGAGAAGAAATCATTGAGTCTGTTTGCTGTTTCTGTTGGTGGAGTTGGGGTTCATCTGTTTTTGCTAATTTTATTTCGCTATTTCGTGATATCTTTTTTGTTCCCAGAATTTCTGATAGGGTTTTCCAGTTTTTTTTATATCACCTCGTAAGTTGGATAATCTGTTTCCATAATACAATTTTTTTTTCCCTTCTTATCAGGCTGGTTAGGATTGACGAGTAACGTTTTTTTTGGTCTCTGGTTATTGGACCATTCTGTACTGTTTTTCATATTGGTGTTTTGTATTTATGGATTTGAGAATGCTGGGTGTTTTGCCAGGGACTGTTCAGTCTCTTTGCTGTATCTGTTT
>NW_026468514.1:0-27500 GCF_026875155.1 Cherax quadricarinatus | reverse complement strand
TTTTCCCACTTTTTCTCCCTCATATTTTTCCCCTTTTATCCCCCCTACTCCTTCTACTCCCACCCTCATTGTTTTTCCCCCTGTCTCCCTTGGTTTCCCCCCCTCTCTCTTCCCTCTGCTGTGTCCCCCCCCCCGTCACATATTTTCCCCCCCCCCGTCTCCTCCCCTTTCCCCACAACAAACACCCCCCCCCCCCCCAACAAACACCTCCCCCCACAGCACCCTTGGGATAGCTCTTCCTTTGGAAAAAAAAAAAAAAAAATGGGGGCACCAAAAAGGATGGGAAAGGGAATGGGGGTGAAGGAGTGGTGGACTGGGGAGAGGACTGGAGGAGAGCTCACGCGAGAGGGAGGAGTGGGGGAGGAAGCTGGAAGAGATCAGCAAGAAAATGGAAGAGAAAATAGCTGAGGAGAGCAGGAAATGGGAATTACAAATCACAGTAGCTGAAGCTAAGATACAAAGCTTAGTAGAAGAACTAAGGTGTCCGTAACAGCCTAAAGAACCAAAGGACAGTACAGCCATGACACCAAGAGCTACTACCTCAGTCACTGGCGAGGGGACAGTGGGGGACAAAGGAGATATCGGTATGCAATGACCCCATCAGACCCAAGGGGGGCCTGGGAAAAGGCAGGGAGAACAGTAAGAACTAATGAGGGGGCAAAAGTCAATGAAAGAGCTAAACTATAAACAAAGGCTCTAACAGACAACTGCCATGTCCAGGAACAAATAAGCAGAGGGACACCAGATAGGGAAGAAACAGTAAGAAGCAATGTGTCAATGGCAGGAACTAATTTGAATCAGAGGATGCTCAGGGAAGCAAAATGGGAGGATGAAAGGGAGAGGGCCATTTTTGTCTATGGGCTCCAAGAAGTAGATGGGGAAACTTACAAGGCAAGGAAACAGGAGGAGAAAAAAACGATTGAAAATCTAAAAAGCAATAGGGAGGACGACTGACTCAGCTGACAAATTTTAGAGAATTTGGTGGTTTGGGGGGGAAAAAAAGCGCCCAGTAAAAGTGTTTAGGCAGGGTCAGCTTGGGAAACCGGTCCTGCGGAGAAAGCACCTGGGGGACAATCGGGTGTTTGGAGTTGTCCCTCGCCCGAGCAGAAACACAAAAAGAAAGGATGCACTGAAAGAGAGGGTGCAACGTCGCAGGAGGAATAGGGGAAAGGGAAGGGTGGAGAGCGGGAAAAAATCGGCCATGGGAAGAACAAACACAACCCCCTCCAGTACCCCCCACAAAAGGAACACAACGGGCAACCCCAAAAGAAAACCAAAAGCCCTAACCAAAACCCCACTCATGCCCCCTCGCCCCACCCCCCTCGCAAAAAACCCCCCCCCCCACAGAAACCCACAGTAACCCAAAAATCCCCCTCTGCAAAAAAACCCATTCACAGTAACCTCGTACCCGTCATCCCCTCAGCTCAAACCCCCCCCCACAGAAACCCACAGAAACCCCACACAATTTTTCCTCTCCCCCCATCCCCTTTCACCAAAAACCCCACCTCACAAAACCCCACAGCAACCCCAAACATGTACCCTCTATCCCCATCCCCCTCCCCACAACCCCCCCCCCCATTGTAACCCCCATGGCCCTCTTCCCCATCCCCCTCCCCACTCCCCCCCACCCCACTGAACCCCACATGGCCCCTTCCCCCCAAACCCCAACCAAGCCCCATCCCCACCCCAAACCCCCCAATGGGCCCCCTGCTCCCCCTACCCCCCTCTCCCCCCAGCCACTTTATTGAAAAAAAGTTAAAGGTTGGTAACGAACGGGGAGGGAAAACAAATAAAGTGAGGAGTGGCCGAAAGAATCAAGGATTTTCCCCCAAAATGTAGGGGTTTTACAAAACAAAACTCACTGAGAAAATAACAGATGCAATCCCCCCCACTGGATAAGATCGAGGAAGGATAAAAGGGCGGGGGAAAAAGAGGGGTTGCACTTTAAAAAAAAAAGGGGGGGATATCAAGAAATGGAAGGTAGGACGGATTAGAGAAAGGGATTACTAGTGGTACATTTCAGTCGGGGGGAACACAAGGTAGTTTTGCATTTAGTATCCCCATACAGAACTGCAGGGGCCAAGAGAGGATTAGATGAATGCAAAGGAAATGGGGGCACTTACCCGGGGGTGGAAAGAAGGGCCCCCTTTCAATGGGTGATTCAATTCAGGGGATTGATTGGGAAAAAACCTGGACCCAATGGGGGTCCGAAACAGGAGAGCCAAGATGGGGGATGTGGTGCTAGAAAAATTTTCTTTTGCCCAACATGTTAGGGTATACAGAGAGAGAGGGGAGGATGAAACCGAAAAGCGGGGCCCTCGTGTTCACCTAGTGCTCAGAATTGAGCAAAATCACTATAAAAGGCCCTTGGAGCTAGTGCCCAAAATGTTATGAGCTTCAATAAACCCGGGGAGCTAAAAGTTGAGGGGTAACGGGAGTAAAAAGGGGAAAAAAGCAAACTATAAAAGGGGGGATACGAAAGATGGGGCCTTCCTGCGGGAGGTTCAGGGGGAAACAGGAGTTGGTAGGAAAAAACAGTAAAAGAAATAATGGGTTTGCAACAAAAATGCAAGGGGCAGAGGAAAGGTTTTTTCCCAAGGGTAACGAATAATGGGAAGGACAAAAACGAGCCCCGGTTTTCCCGAAGGTGCGGGAGGCAAAAACTAGTGCTCTAGGAATGGAAAAAGTACAGAAAGGGAAAGGACTAGGAGAATAAAGAGATTAATCGACGAGCCCGAAAAAAGGGATGCACAGATAAGAAGGGAGGCGCAGTGGCGTTTTAAAAAGCCACTGAAAGTCAAGTCTTCCCCAAAACTCTACAGCCAAAAATCGGAGGAAATAAACATCAAGGGGCCCCGGTAATCAGGTGGGAAGAAGGTGGGAGCTCACAAGAAACACCAAAGGGTATGTGAGGAGCTCAACATGAGATTTCGGAAATATTTCAGGGGAGGTGAAGAGGGCAACGGGAAGACAAAAAACCGTGGCTCAGCAAAAAGGGATTACAAAAGGGTTGGATAATTCACACAACTGAGGAGGAGGTGGAGAAATCCCAAGGCCCTTTTACCTCAAAGGGGTGGGGCCAGCAACATCTCTCGTGGGTCCCTTGAAAGGGGGGCAGGGACACTACGGTGCCATAACCAAAATTTCAAAAACTTCCCCTTTAAAATGGGAACTACGTGAAGTATGGAAAAAGGAAGTAGTCCCCATCTTTAAGAAGGGAAACAGAATGAAATACAAATTATAGACCGTGTCACTGAATGCTAGTATAAAAAGTCTTTGGAAAAGTTTTGGAGGGAGTGGTGGAGCACCTGGAGCGAAAAGATTAAAAAGACAGCCCCGCTTTGGGTTCTTGGAAGCCAAAATCTGTGTCACAAACCTACTAGAGTTTTACGACAAGGTAATGAAGTAAGAAATAGAGGGGAAAGGGGGGGTTGATTGCATTTTCTTGGACTGCAAAAAGGCCTTGACCAGTTCTCACAAGAGATTTTTAAGAAGTTAGAGGAAAGGACGTATAACAGAAGGGCCTGCAATGGATCAGAGAAAACCTAACAGGGGGGCAAAGCGAGTTGGTCCGGGTTAGGTATCACAGTGGGGGGCCGTGATGAGCGGGGTCGCACAGAGGTCAGTATGGGACCCGTGTATTTTGGTAATGTGAACGACATGAGGAAAGGGTAGACTCGAAGTTCCCCGTATGGAGAGATGAAGAAGAGGGAAAATTAAAAAGACGCGGGCCGAAGGTCTACAAAAGGGCCCGGACAGGGTGGATGTGTGGTCCCGAAACTGGCTCCTAGAATTTAACCCGCCAAATGCTAGTCATGAAGTCGGAGGAGGGCAAAAAAAGCTGCGACGAGATATTTGGTGGCCCAAAAGGGTTTCAAAACCTCACTCAAGGAGAAAGACCCAGGGTGGTATAATACCGGTACATCGCCAGAAGCACACATTAACCAGATAACTGCTGCCGCATATGGGCGCTTGGCAAACCTGAGATAGCTTTCCGGTCCCTCAGTAGGGAATCGTCAAGACTTTATACACTTTTATACGTCAGGCCCTACTGGGTACGCAGCACCCAGTTTGGAACCCCACACCTGGTAAAAACACGTCAAGAAATTAGAGAAGTGCAAAGGTTTGCAACAAGGCTGTTCCAGAGCTAAGGGGAATGTCCTATGAAGAAAGGTTAAGGGAAATCGGTCTGACAACACTGGGGACAGGAGGGTCAGGGGAGACTTTGATAACGACATTACAAAATACTGCGTGGAATAGACAAGGTGGACAGAGACAGGGTGTTGCAGAGATGGGATACAGAAACAAGGGGTCACAATTGGAAGCTGAAGCTCAGATGAGTCAAAAGGGATGTTAGGAAGTATTTATTTCAGTCATAGGTAGTTAGGAAGGGGAAATTTGTCTGGCAAGCGATGTAGTGGAGGCGGGAACTATACATAGTTTTAAGACGAGGTATGATAAAGCTCATGGAGCAAGGGGAGGGAGAGAGGACCTAGTAGCGGTCGGTGAAGAGGCGGGGCCAGGAGCTGAGTCTCGACCCCTGCAACCACAATTAGGTGAATTAGGTGAGTACACACACACACACACACACACACACACACACACACACACACACACACAACACACTTGTCTGGCTCTAGACTGCCATCAAACACACTTATATGAACAGATCTATGTGGCTCCAGAGGTCGAACCTTAAATTCTTGCCCCGCTGCTCATCTTTCCACTTGCCGTTTTCCATAGCCCTAGACCGGTTTCCCTGTCATTTTTTTTTCCAAGGGATAGGTTTAACTGTTACATTCCATCTCCCTTGAATGATTTCCCTGTCACTTTCCGTCAGCCACAAAGGGGTTCCCTGTTATTTTCCATCGCTATGGACGGGTTTCCCGTGTCATTTTCCATCGATCTGGACGTGTTACTCTGTCATATTCCTTCACCTTGGGTGTGTTTCCCTGCCATATTCCATCGCCCTGGACGGGTTTCCATGTCATATTGCATCCCTCTAGACGAGTTTCCCTGTCATATTTCATCGTCCTGTACGGGTTTCCCTCTCATATTCCATTATTCTGGAAGAGTTTCCTTGTCATATTATATTCTGGACGCGTTTCTATGTCATATTCTATCGCTCAGGACGGGTTTCCCTCCTCATATTGCATCGTTCTGGACGAGGTTCGCTCTCACATGGCATCATTCTCGACGGGTTTACCTCTCATATTCCATTGTTTTGGGAGGGTTTCCCTGTCATATGTTGTGGACGGCTTTCCCTGTCACATTCCATCTTCCTGTACGAGTTTCAATGTCATATTCCATATTCCATCGTTCTAGATGGGTTTCCCTGTTATATTCCGTCGTCCTGTACGAGTATCCCTGTCATTTTGCTTCGTTCTAGACGAGTTTCCGTGTCATATTCCACTGTTCTTGACGGGATAACCCTGTCATATTCTGGTGTTCAGGTTCGGGTTTTCTGTCATATTCCATCGCCCTGTACGAGTTTTCCCGTCATATTCTATCGTCCTGTACGAGTTTTCCCGTCATAATTCACTTTCCTGTAGGGGTTTCCCTGTCATATTCCATCGTTCTGGACGGGTTTCCCTGTCATATTCCATCACCCTGTACCGGTTTCCTTGTCCTGTACGAATTTTCCCGTCATATTCCTTCGTTCAGGATGGGTTTCCCTGTCACATTCCATCGTCCTGTACAGGTTTTTCTGTCATTTTCAATCGTTCAGGACGAATTTCCCTGTCATATTCCATTGTTGTGGATGGGTTTCCCTGTCATATTCAATCATCCTGGACGAGATTCCCTGTGATATTAAGTCTTTCCAGAAAGGGTTTCTTGTCAAATTCCATTGTTCTGGAAGGGTTTCCTTTATACATTCCATCGATGATGACGGGTTTCCTTGTTGTATTTCATCGTTCTTGGTCTTCGCTGTCATGTTCCATCGCTCTAGACATGCTTCCATTTTCATATTCCATCGTTCATATTCCATCTTTAAGGACAGGTTTTCCCTTCATACTGAATCGTCCTCTACAGGTTTGTGTCATATTCCATTCCTTTGATAAAAGGGAGAGTAGTAGATGATAACAGGGAGAGTAGTAGATGATAACAGGGATAGTAGTAGACGATAACAGGGGGAGTAGTAGACGATAACAGGGAGAGTAGTAGACGATAACAGGAAGAGTAGTAGAGGATAAAAGAGAGAGTAGTAGATGATAACAGGGAGAGTAGTAGAGGATAATAAGAAGAGGAGTAGAGGATAACAGGGAGAGAAGCAGTGAATAAGATTGAGAGTAGTATAGGATAACAGAGAGAGTAGTAAAGGATAACAGGGAGAGTAGTAGAGGATAATTGGGAGAGTAGTAGAGGTTAACAAGGAGAGTAGTAGAGGATAACAGGGAGAGTAGTAGAGGATAACATGAAGAGGAGTAGATGATAACAGGGAGAGTATATGATAACAGAGAAAGAAGTAGATGATGATTGGGAGAGCAGTAGAGGATAACAGGAGAGTAGTAGAGGATAACAAGGAGAGGAGAAGAGGATAACAGTGAGTGTAGTAGAGGATTGCAGGGAGAGTAGTATAGGATAACAGGGAGAGGAGTAGAGGATAACATGAAGAGGAGTAGATGATAACAGGGAGAGTATATGATAACAAAGAAAGAAGTAGATGATGATTGGGAGAGCAGTAGAGGATAACAGGGAGAGTAGTATAGGATAAGAAGGAGAGGAGAAGAGGATAACAGTGAGTGTAGTAGAGGATTGCAGGGAGAGTAGTAGAGGATAACAGGGAGAGGAGTAGAGGATTGCAGGGAGAGTAGTAGAGGATAACAGAGAGAGGAGTAGAGGATAACAGAGAGAGTAGATGATAGCAGGGAAAGAAGTAGATGATGTTTTGGAGAGCAGTAGAGGTTAACAGGGAGAGGAGTAGATTATATCAGGGAGAGTAGCAGAGGGTAACAAGGAGAGTAGTAGATGATAACAGGGAGAGTAGTAGAGGATAACATTGAGAGTAGTAGACGATAACAGGGAGAGTAGTAGACGATAACAGGGAGAGTAGTAGAGGATAACAGGGAGAGTAGTAGAGGATAACAGGGAGAGTAGTAGAGGATAACAGGGTGAGTGGTAGAGGATAACAGGAAAAGTAGTAGAAGATAACAGGGAGAGTACTAGAGACTAACAAGGAGAGGAGTAGAGGATAACAGTGAGAGGAGAAGAGGATAACAGATAGTGTAGTAAAGGATAACAGGTAGAGGAGTAGAGGATAACAGGGAGAGGGGTGGAGGATATCAGGGAAAGGTGTAGAGCAAAACAGGGAGACGAGATGATAGCACGGAGAGGAGTAGAGGATAACAGGGAGAGTAGTAGAGGTTAACAGAATTCTTGGCTTCATATCTAGAAGTATAAATAATAGAAGTCCTCAGGTTGTTCTTCAACTCTATATATCCTTGGTTAGGCCTCATATAGACTATGCTGCACAGTTCTGGTCACCGTATTACAGAATGGATATAAATGCTCTGGAAAACGTACAGAGGAGGATGACAAAGATGATCCAATGTATCAGAAATCTTTCCTATGAGGATAGACTGAGGCCCTGAATCTGCACTCTCTCGAAAGACGTAGAATTAGGGCGGATATGATCGAGGTGTATAAATGGAAAACAGGAATAAATAAAGAGGATGTAAATAGCGTGCTGAAAATTTCCAACCAAGACAGGACTCGTAGCAATGGTTTCAAGCTGGAAAAATTCAGATTCAGGAAGGATATAGGAAAGCACTGGTAGTTTTAAAAATTGGTTAGATAAATACATGACTGGGTGTGGGTGGGTGTGAGTTGGACCTGACTAACTTGTGCTGCTGGGTCTGGTGCCGTTCTCCTTCCTTGAGTGGGGGTGACCAGACTGGGTGGGTCATTGGGCTAATCCGGGGGGAGGACATGGACCTGCTCCGAATGGGTCATTAGGCCTGCTGCAGTGTTCCTTGTTTCTTATGTTCTTAAGTTCTTATAACAGGGAGAGTAGTAGTGGATAACAGGGTGAGTAGTAGAGGATAACAGGGAGAGTAGTAGAGGATAACAGGGAGAGTAGTAGAGGATAACAGGGAGAGTAGTAGACGATAACAGGGAGAGTAGTAGAGGATAACAAGAAGAGGAGTAGAGGATAACAGGGAGAGAAGCAGTGGATAAGAGTGAGAGTAGTATAGGGTAACAGAGAGAGCAGTAAAGGATAACAGGGAGAGTAGTAGAGGATAACAGGGAGAGTAGTAGAGGATAGCATGAAGAGGAGTAGATGATAACAGGGAGATATAGATAACAGGGAAAGAAGTAGATGAGATTGGAGAGCAGTATGAGATAACAGGGAGAGTAGTAGAGGATAACAAGGAGAGTAGTAGAGGATAAAAGGAGAGTAGTAGAGGATAACAGGGAGAGTAGTAGAGGATAACAGGGAGAGTAGTAGAGGATAACAGGGAGAGAGCAGAGGATAGCAAGAGGAGTAGTAGTAGATAACAGGGAGAGTATACGATAACAGGGAGAGTAAGTAGGAGATAACAAAAGAGAGGAGTAGAGGATAACAGGGAGAGAAGAGGGATAAGAGTGAGAGTAGTATAGGATAACAGAGAGAGCAGTAAAGGATAACAGGGAGAGTAGTAGAGGATAACAGGGAGAGTAGTAGAGGATAGCATGAAGAGGAGTAGATGATAACAGGGAGAGTATATGATAACAGGGAAAGAAGTAGATGATGATTGGGAGAGCAGTAGAGGATAACAGGGAGAGTAGTAGAGGATAACAAGGAGAGTAGTAGAGGATAACAGGGAGAGTAGTAGAGGATAGCATGAAGAGGTAGAGATGAATAACAGGGAGAGTATATGATAACAGGGAAAGAAGTAGATGAGATTGGGAGAGCAGTAGAGGATAACAGGGAGAGAAGTAGAGGATTCAGGAGAGTAGTAGAGGATAACAGGGAGAGAGTAGAGGATAACAGGGAGAGTAGATGATACAGGGAAGAGAAGTAAAGTGAGTTGTGGGTGAGAGCAGTAGAGGTTAACAGGGAGAGTAGTAGATTATACCAGTGAGAGTAGTAGAGCGTAACAAGGAGAGTAGTAGAGGATAACAGGGAGAGTAGTAGAGAAACAGAGAGAGTGGTAGAGGATAACAGGGAGAGTAGTAGAGGATAACAGGGAGAGTAGTAGAGGATAACAGGGAGAGTAGTAGAGGATAACAGGGAGAGTAGTAGAGGATAAAAGGGAGTAGTAGAGGATAACAGAGAGTAGTAGAGGATAACAGGGAGAGTAGTAGAGGAAAACAGGGAGAGTAGTAGAGGATAACAGGGAGAGTAGTAGAGGATAACAGGGAGAGTAGTAGAGGATAACAGGGAGAGTAGTAGAGGATAACAGGGAGAGTAGTAGAGGATAACAGGAGAGTAGTAGAGGATAACAGGGAGAGTAGTAGAGGATAAGAGGGAGTAGTAGAGGATAACATTGAGAGTAGTAGAGGATAGCAGTGAGAGCAGTAGAGGATAACAGGGAGAGTAGTAGAGGATAACAGGGAGGGTGGTAGAGGATAACAGGGAGAGTAGTAGAGGATAACAGGGAGAGTATTAGAGGATAACAGGGAGAGTAGTAGACGATAACAGGGAGAGTAGTAGAGGATAACAGGGAGAGTAGTAGAGGATAACAGCGAGAGTAGTAGAGGATAACAGGGAGAGAGTAGTAAGGATACAGTGAGAGTAGTAAGAGGATAACAGGAGAGTAGTAGAGGATAACAGCGAGAGTAGTAGAGGATAACAGGGAGAGTAAGTAAGAGGATAACAGCGAGAGGTAGTAGACGATAACAGGGAGAGTAGTAGAGGATAACAGGAGAGTATATGGGATAAACAGGGAGAGTAGAAGGATAACAGGTGATGGTAGAGATAACAGGAAAATAGTGAAAATACGGAGAGTAAAGAGATAACAAGGAGAGGAGTAGAGAATAACAGTGAGAGGGAAGAGGATAACAGATTGTGTATATAGGATAACAGGTAGAAGAGTAGAGGATAACAGGGAGAGGGGTGGATGATAACAGGGAAAGGAGTAAAGCAAAACAGGGAGACGAGGACATGATAGCACGGAGAGGAGTAGAGGATAACAGGGAGAGTAGTAGAGGGTAACAGGGAGAGAAGTAGGAAGATAACATGAAAAGAGGAGTAGAGGATAACAAGGAGAAGAGTAGAGAAGTAAGGAATTAATTAATCAGGCATAATAATCATACAAAATATTACATGTTTTCATTGTTCAATATTCGTATTTTGATCTCATTTTCTATCATTGATGCAAAAGAGAGTTTTAATGAACAACTTTCCAATGAATAATTTAATGTCTGAAGTGAAATCAGTTTGTGTTACCAGAAAATCAGAGCAGCAACATCTGTTGAGGTCTTCTTGCACATGTTGCAGTTCCCCACAATGGCAAACACAGGGACAAAAATTATAAACAAATGATGTTAAAGCAACGATATGTGAACAACTTGAGTAAAGCAAATAACCGGAGAAAAAATATTAATGTAGAGAGACGTGAGCAGCAGATAATCGAGATTTGGGATCAAATCCTATTATCAATCTGAATAACAGAGATAACTGTATACTATCTCAAATGTTTACTCGAAGCATCAGTCTATATTTTGGCCATCACCTGACATGGAGGTATATATATTTGCCTTAAAACTATTATCACCCAGGAAGAGTTAATGACTGATAGTGAGGTTGACTGTTGGTGTCGTCAAGTTCATCAGGTCGAGCTCATATATCTTTGTGTCCCTTCCTTTTGTTAGAAATTGCTTAAGCCATAATTAATCATTAGTATTATTTTTCCATTCTTTAGTATTGTTATATTTTGCATGGAAAATATCGGAGGTAAGATAAAATAATTAGTTATTTAAGACTGAAATTGTCTAATTTAGAACCATTACTTCTGCAGTCTATGACAACACTTTCTACCATTAGCGATAATAATTGAGTTTAACCCTTAAACTGTCCAAAGATATTTATGTTCACATGTGTACTGCTCCAAAAGTTGATCTCCGTTGTTTTTACAAATTTTCAACTATAACAAAAAAAATATAGATCAAAGTTTTTTTACGCGTTTCCAAATGTAAAAAAAAAAAAGATCTACTTTTTTTACATACTTTCAAATGCCGAAAAAACGTTGATCTACGTTTGGACAGTTTAAGGGTTATTAATAGTAACAATAATAATAATAATAATAATAATAATAATAATAATATTATTATTTATTATTATTATTATTATTATTATTATTATTATTATTATTATTATGATTATTATTATCATTATTATTATTATTATTATCAGTATTATTATTATTATTATAAAAGAGAAACTTTCGTTTTTCTTTTTGGGTCGCCCTGCCTTGGTGGGATACGCCAGGTTTGTTGAAAAAAAATAAAAATTATCGTCCTCATCTTTAATCTTTTTTTCGCACTTTTTTTTTTAATGTATCTGGTTTTTTCTATTTTTCTTTAAAATTTTAGTTGCACATACCCTTCATTTCCCTTAACAGTATAACCTATTTTCACCAAATCCTCGTATTTAAACTTACAATTAACCTGACTTCATATACATCACTGTACTTCAGTATACATCCTGTATTTCACTATCATCACTGTACTTCAGTTACTCACTGTACTTCAGTTACTCACTGTACTTCAGTATCATCCTTACTTCACTTACATCATGTACTTCAGTATACATCACGAAATTCATATACACACTGTACTTCATTAAAACCACTGTACCACTATCATCACTGTACTTCAAAATCACAATTAAAACTGTACTTCATATCGCATGTACTTCCCTTACATCACTGTATTTTTAAACATCACTGTACTTCCTATACATCATGATTCCTAAAATCCTGTACTTCCTTACATCCTGTACTTCACTTACATACTGTACTTCCTTTTACATCACTGTACTTCCTATACATCACGTACTTCAGATCTCACTGACTTCACTATAATCCTGTATTCCCTTACATCCTGACTTCCTATACTCACGTACTTCATATACATCATGTACTTCATATACGTCATGTACTTCACTTAACGTCACTGTACTTACTATACATCATGTACTTCATTACATCATGAACCCCCTATAACCTGTATTTCAGCAACATACGTACTTACTAAACACACGTACTTCACTATCGTCACTGACTTCACTATACATCCTGTACTTCACTTACATCACTGTCTTCACTTACATACTGTACTTCATTCCCCACTGTACTTCACTATCGTCCTGTACTTCATATAATCACTGTACTTCCCAATACATCACTGTCTTCGCTACATCACGTACTTCACATACATCACTTATTCACTTAATCACTGTACTTCACTATACTCACGTACTTCACTTATCATGTATTTCACTATACATCACTGTACTTCAAAATTTATCACGTATTTTACATACCACGTCTTCATAACATTTTCAACTGTATTTCACTTAAATTTTATCAAAAATTTACTTTACACATTATTTGTATTTAGCTGAACTTAAGTCAGTATTAAGCTTCCCCCCTTCACTTACGATCATTATACGTCATTTACGATCATTATACGATCATTTACGATCATTAAGATCATTATAAGACCTTTAATTCATTAAAAAAACGACTTAACATCATTTAACGACCTTTTATACGATCATTATACGTCATTATACATCATTTACCAAAACCTTCACATCTGCTTCTTTATGTTTCTTTTTTCCAGCAGACATTTTTTAAATTTTCCTTTTTTTCCGTTTTTCTACTTTACGTGACATCTTTCAAAACATTGCACTTTCTCATTAATTTTCACATTATAAATATAACTATTTTTCCCCTAACTTCCCTGTTGTTCATTTACTTTCTCTTGTTTATCTTACACTTTCTAAAATTTTTTTATCTACATTTGCCTCTCTGCCCTTACCCGATGTTCACGTTAATGTTCATTTATCCCTTAAATTTTAACCAGTTTTCCGTCACCTGCATCTATTGTTTAACTTACACTTCATCTGTTGTTCAACTTACATATTATTGTTGTTAATTTACACATTCATTGTTTTTTCAACTTACAATTCTCTGTTTTTTCAATTTACACATTCATCTGTGTTCAACTAAATTATCTGTTGTTCATTTACACATTATCTGTTGTTATCTTACACATTTATCGTTTTAATTACACTTCATTTTTTTCAATTTACCATTCATCGTTGTTCAATTTACACATTCCCTTTTTGTTTACTTTCACATTCATTGTTGTTCAATTTACACAATCATCTGTTTTTCTCTTCACATTATTGGTTTTTTCAAATTTACACATTCTCTTTTTCAATTACACATTTATCTGTTGTTCAATTTAAATTATCTGTTGTTTAATTACCATTCATCGTTATTCAACTTACACATTTTATCTCTTTTTCAACTTACACCTTCATCTGTTGTTCAACTTACACATTTATCTATTCTTCACCTTCCACCTTTACATGTTACTCACCTTAAGAGACACTTTATCTTGTGGCAAAACATAAGCTGATGTGATTAAGAATCTTTTCCAAATATAGAAGTGAAAGTAATACAAAAACATGAGTTAGCGTTGTTATAAATGTTTACATTTTGTTATTGCTTTCAATGGAACAGTAACAACAGGTGGAAGAATAACTACTGGTAGGAGCTAACTTTGTATAACTACTGGTGGAAGGATAACTACTGGTACAAGAATAACTACTGTCGGAAGGATAGCTACTGGTACAAGAATAATTACTGGTGGAAGCATAACTACTGGTGGAAGGATAACTACTCGTACAAGAATAATTACTGGTACAAGAATAACTGCTGGCGGAAGGATAACTACTCGTACAAGAATAACTACTGGCGGAGGAATAAAAACTGGTAGAAGAATAACTACTGCTGGAAGGATAACCACTGGTGGAATTATAACTGCTGATGGTAGGATAACTTCAGATAGAAACAATACCTTTTTGAACGTTTTACTTTCTCAGGATAAAATTTTGTGTCAGTGTGAGGCTGGATCCCGACAACAATAGCATTAACTGCCACCATCACTAATTCTTCACTAACCGACAACAATAGCATTAACTGCCACCATAACTAATTCTTCACTAACCGACAACAATAGCATTAACTGCGACCATCACAAATTCTTCACTAACCGACAACAATAGCATTAGCTGCCACCATAACTAATTCTTCACTAACCGACAACAATAGCATTAACTCCCGACCATCACTAATTCTTCACTAACCGACAACAATAGCATTAGCTGCCACCATCACTAATTCTTCACTAACCGACAACAATAGCATTAGCTGCCACCATCACTAATTCTTCACTAACGACAACAATAGCATTAGCTGCCACCATCACTAATTCTTCACTAACCGACAACAATAGCATTAGCTGCCACCATCACTAATTCTTCACTAACCGACAACAATAGCATTAGCTGCCACCATCACTAATTCTTCACTAACCGACAACAATAGCATTAGCTGCCACCATCACTAATTCTTCACTAACCGAAAAACAATAGCATTAACTGCCACCATCACTAATTCTTCACTAACCGACAACAATAGCATTAGCTGCCACCATCACTAATTCTTCACTAAATAATTCCTCTTATGATTTTCGAAGTATTTCCTGAAAGAAACAAATAATAATGTTCATGATGAATGCGCCTCGTTGAGCTCGACCTGATGATCTTGATGATACCAGAGGTCAACATCAATATCAGGCTATGATGACCTTGATGATACCAGAGATCAACCTCAATATCAGGCTATGATGATCTTGATGATACCAGAGGTCAACCTCAATATCAGGCTATGATGATCTTGATGATACCAGAGGTCAACCTCAATATCAGGCTATGATGACCTTGATGATACCAGAGATCAACCTCAATATCAGGCTATGATGATCTTGATGATACCAGAGGTCAACCTCAATATCAGGCTATGATGATCTTGATGATACCAGAGGTCAACATCAATATCACGCTATGATGATCTTGATGATACCAGAGGCCAACCTCAATATCAGGCTATGATGATCTTGATGATACCAGAGGTCAACCTAAATATCAGGCTATGATGACCTTGATGATACCAGAGATCAACCTCAATATCAGGCTATGATGATCTTGATGATACCAGAGGTCAACCTCAATATCAGGATATGATGATCTTGATGATACCAGAGGTCAACCTCAATATCAGGCTATGATGATCTTGATGATACCAGAGGTCAACATCAATATCAGGCTATGATGATCTTGATGATACCAGAGGTCAACCTCAATATCAGGCTATGATGATCTTGATGATACCAGAGGTCAACATCAATATCAGGCTATGATGATCTTGATGATACCAGAGGCCCAACCTCAATATCAGGCTATGATGATCTTGATGATACAGAGGTCAACCTCAATATCAGGCTATGATGATCTTGATGATACCAGAGGTCAACATCAATATCAGGCTATGATGATCTTGATGATACCAGAGGCCAACCTCAATATCAGGCTATGATGATCTTGATGATACCAGAGATCAACCTCAATATCAGGCTATGATGACCTTGATGATACCAGAGGCCAACCTCAATATCAGGCTATGATGACCTTGATGATACCAGAGGCCAACCTCAATATCAGGCTATGATGACCTTGATGATACCAGAGGCCAACCTCAATATCAGGTTTATGATGACCTTGATGATACCAGAGGCCAACCTCAATATCAGGCTATGATGACCTTGATGATACCAGAGGCCAACCTCAATATCAGGCTATGATGACCTTGATGATACCAGAGGCAACCTCAATATCAGGCTATGATGACCTTGATGATACCAGAGATCAACCTCAATATCAGGCTATGATGATCTTGATGATACCAGAGATCAACCTCAATATCAGGCTATGATGATCTTGATGATACCAGAGATCAACCTCAATATCAGGCTATGATGACCTTGATGATACCAGAGATCAACCTCAATATCAGGCTATGATGATCTTGATGATACCAGAGATCAACCTCAATATCAGGCTTGATGACCTTGATGATCAGAGGCAACCTCATTTCGGCTATGATGACCTTGATGATACAGAGGCCATCAATATCAGGCTATGATGACCTTGATGATACCAGAGCCAACCTCAATATCAGGCTATGATGACCTTGAGATACCAGAGGCCAACCTCAATATCAGGCTATGATGACCTTGATGATACCAGAGGCCAACCTCAATATCAGGCTATGATGACCTTGATGATACCAGAGGCCAACCTCAATATCAGGCTATGATGACCTTGATGATACCAGAGATCAACCTCAATATCAGGCTATGATGATCTTGATGATACCAGAGATCAACCTCAATATCAGGCTATGATGATCTTGATGATACCAGAGATCAACCTCAATATCAGGCTATGATGACCTTGATGATACCAGAGATCAACCTCAATATCAGGCTATGATGACCTTGATGATACCAGAGGTCAACCTCAATATCAGGCTATGATGACCTTGATGATACCAGAGATCAACCTCTATATCAGGCTATGATGACCTTGATGATACCAGAGGTCAACATCAATATCAGGCTATAATATTTCTTGTAAATGTGTTAGAAGTCATATTTATCATTATGATAGTAAACACCATTCAACATCTGCGATTCTACACAATTATCATTGTAATTAAACTTGATATTAGTATTCATCAGGTTGTCTCAGCTATTGGTAAATATTGTCTTCATATTTACCTCACTTGTTTTCTACATTATTCCATTTGACACAAAACTTATACACGTTTTACCGAATTAATATCCTTGTTGCTGCTCTCACTTTTTTCCATACATAAGTATCATTGTGGGTGATTTCAATACGATTCGTGAGTCCCTGACATTTATGGGAGTTAAGAAGGTAACATATTCACTTATGGGAGTTAAGAAGGTAACATATTCACTTATGGGAGTTAAGAAGGTAACACATTCACTTATGGGAGTTAAGAAGGTAACACATTCACTTATGGGACTCAAGAAGTAACATTTCACTTTGGGAGTTAAGCAGGGAAACATATTCACTATGGGAGTTAGAAGGTAACACATTCACTTATGGGAGTTAAGAAGGTACATATACTTATGGGAGTTAAGAGGTAACATTCACTTAGGAGTTAAGAAGGTAACACATTCACTTATGGGAGTTAAGAAGGTAACACATTCACTTATGGGAGTTAAGAAGGTAACACATTCACTTATGGGAGTTAAGAAGGTAACACATTCACCATGACTCAGTCAATAACAGTGTTGTCAGAAGTACGCAGATAATATGTGAAGAAGTAGAGATAATAAAGTATGACATGAGCAAGAGATGAAGATTTACGAGCCAAAGATGAAGGTTCAACAAGATGATCGACACTTGAAGAAGCAAAGTAAATCACCAGTGAAAATGTTAAGCGAGATATAGGTGAAGTTGTAAGGAAAACAGGTACTGCAAGTGAAGGTGATGATGTAAGGTGAACAGGTACTGCAAGTGAAGGTGATGATGTAAGGTGAGCAGGTACTGCAAGTGAAGGTGATGATGTAAGGTGAGCAGGCACTGCAAGTGAAGGTGATGATGTAAGGTGAGCAGGCACTGCAAGTGAAGGTGATGATGTAAGGTGAGCAGGCACTGCAAGTGAAGGTGATGATGTAAGGTGAACAGGCAGTGCAAGTGAAGGTGATGATGTAAGGTGAGCAGGCACTGCAAGTGAAGGTGATGGGTGTAAGGTGAGCAGGCACTGCAAGTGAAGGTGATGATGTAAGGTGAGCAGGCACTGCAAGTGAAGGTGATGATGTAAGGTGAGAGGCACTGCAGTGAAGGTGAGATGTAAGGTGAGCAGGCACTGCAAGTGAAGGTGATGATGTAAGGTGAACAGGCAGTGCAAGTGAAGGTGATGATGTAAGGTGAGCAGGCACTGCAAGTGAAGGTGATGATGTAAGGTGACGGTGAAAGGTGAATCACAGGTGAACATATACGATGTAAGTGTAAAGTGAACAACAGATGTAAAATGAACTGAAGGTTAAGTTGCAAGATGAACATCCACTGCAAGACTAAAGTGACTACAATGTGCAGATGAGAAGTAAAGGAGTCAAGAGAACTAGAGGTGACCATATAAACCCAACATTCAATAAGGTCCAAAAAAATGCTATAAACTCAAAACAGTGATTAAAATTTAATAAGCTAAAGGGAATTAAATAATCCTTTAATAAGAAATGTAAAATAATATTATTAATAGTTTTTATTATTTAAAGAATAATAATATAATGTAGAAAACAAAAAGGAAACTAAAATAAATAAAATATATAAAAGATGACTTAATACTAATAAAAATAATAAAATAAAATTAATCTTATTATTATCACTCATCGACGGTTGGATCTTATCAGCTTTAAATAATTCCTCCCTGATAACTTCTGCAATCCTTTTTGCAGAAGATGTAAATAAAAAAATAGGGGAAGAAAAAGTATGTACGATTAACGCAAGAACCGGTGTTTATAATAAAGAATTATATCTTACAGATGAGTTCGACCTGATGATCTGGGCGCCGTCTTAGTCAACTTCACTGTAAGTCTCCCTGGCTAACTTAGGTTTTAAAACTAATATATACTTCATGTCAGGTCTTGGCTAATAGGCACAATACATGGCATTAAGTAAATAGTTGAAATACTACATAAGATTAAAAATATTCAATATTCGTAATATTCGCTCATACAACTGTGAACACTATATATACAGGACAAATATAATCACTGTTCTGAAATTCTCTCTTTAGTGCCACATCAGAATTCATAGACATAAACAAAGATGTGTCTTTGTTTATGTCTATGTCTTTCACATCCACTGTGTTCAACTCAACCTGAACAAAAGCTCAATGCGCATAAAAAAAATAAAATCTGGAGCTCTCTGCTTGAAGATTTTCTTGGTTGCCTGTCTGACTGTCACTTCTCAGCTCTTGTTCAAAATCACCTCCTTTCCGTAATGTGATCTTCACAGCAATATATTTTCTTAAACATATCCTGAAACCTGTTGTCTTTATCCAATCTTATCCAAGTTCTTGTTTCAGCATTCGTTCAACTCCCATACGTTGTTATGTAGTCATATTCTATATCGATTATATTTTCTATTGTAATTTAAGTAATTAGTACCACTCACCCGGCTAAACTTGACAAAAATATATTCTTATTGCGATGTTTTATGTGACTTAACCTGTAACATGTATCTGTTTTTAGGTTTCTACTAATACTGTCTGTTAGACCCTTAAAGAAAAAGAAATATAAAGAGAAAACTAGGTAAATTTTTAATATATTAAAGTGAAAGTTTTGCCTGAAATACTATGTATTCTATGGGGTTTCAGATTACTGAATGTCTTGTGCAGTAATACTGAAGTATAGGTTAGCATATGTATTTGAACAACATTTGGTATAACTACTAAAAACGTTTAAACAAATTGTTTTATTAAAATTTCCAACCGGTTAGAAAAAAAAATCAAAATCATCTTTTTTATAAACAGAAGTTAATCTCAAAGATTGCATACTTTAGCATTCTCGTAAACAAAATTTATTATTCCTTAAGTAGTTTTAGATTAATTTTAAAGCTGCTTGAAATGCTATACAATTAATATAATGTTATGTGAGTAAGTAATGTTTGATGCTAAAAATTATGGAAAATAATGCAATTAAATATACAAGCAGAACTAAAGAGTGCACAAGCTGAGAACTATTGGTAATTCCCAGTATTAAGTTAGATCACTGATTCCTGTGTTGTGTCACAGGTTTACTGGTGCCATGGACCAGTCTAATGGCCATCATCTGACGTAGAAGTATATATTGGTTTTAAAACCTTTATTAACCAGGAAGATTAATAGCCTTAGAGTATTATTTTTTAAAATTTTTAGTTTTTATTTATTTGACAAGAAAAATAGGAGAAAGAAAATGGGAGGAAGTACTGAAGATAGTAATGAAGTAATGGTTTAAGCTTTTACTAAGGCAGTCTGTGTCCAGCCTCCCAGGAGTGACAGTCATTATGTTCTTCCTGTGTTGTTTCAGTTAAAATCTTTACTTGTAGTTCACTATAAAACTTAGTCAATTAACCTTACACTTTCACCTCTTGTTCTTCTTATTCATTCGTCACTTATAATCCACTTTACATATTTAGTTATTCACCTTTCTTCTTATTTTACATAGTACAGTCTCTCAGTGTTATGTTGTACTTTAAGCTTTATCAAGAAGTGTTTTACTGTTCGTAGAGCTTTATTAAATCGTATTTGCTGTGTACAGTTTCATCAATTAATGTTTCTCTCTGAGTGATTGCATTGTTTTCTCTATGAGAAGATTCGCACTGTTTCCCTCTGTTATAAAATTTTAATTATGAATCGCTTCTTGCAGAAATTAATAAATTCACGTTTAGCTCTGTGTAGTTTTATTTAGATATGCTTTGTCTAATTTTCAGCTTTATGACATATAACACTCTGTGTAAAGTTTTATCAAGCAAATTTAGACGAGATTAGATTTTGCTGGGGAAACGGATAATTTACTGCGCACTCCATATCCATCCTGTGGACTGCAAAGTAAGAGTATATGGATGCACAAAATGACTTTGAAATAAACTCCAAAAGTGTTTACAGGAGTTGAACTGGATTTATATCTATAATCCGCTTGTTGCAAGCAGATTTAGGAGATTTCCCTAAAATATCTGGTATCTTATTTTCATTAATAAGATACCTCTACATATCACATAGGTTATTATATTGCCTTATCTCTAGATTGCTCAGTAAGTGGACAATTATGCAAAAAAAGTGTACAAGATAGTTTGATCTTCGTCTGTGTGTCTACCAAAGTGCCAGAAGTGCCAGTAAAGCCTCAGCTTATCTAACAACTTTTGGCAAGACAGTTATTTAATAATGGTGAATGTGCTCTCTTAATTTACTTATAAATATATGAGCCTGATATCTCTCTATTTTTCCTGCTAAATAATGCAGGTGTTTGTATTTTTTACGAGCAATATTTTGCATGTAAAGTTTGTTAAACTTTTTCCTTTAGCATTCATCTCACTCATTCTTATGTCATCTCTCTCACTCCGAATTTACCAAATGGGAATATTTTCAAGTATGAGTATGAACTGTTAGATATTTTATCGTAATATACAACGCGAGGCGACGTATGCCATTGCTGAGACTTACAGTTCAACCTTCCAAAAGGTACAGAGTAGCGTGTCTCTACAATAAATAATTCACAAAGGTTTAGCGCTTCTGGAAAGACAATGAAAGCTTTCTGCCATAATGGATCGACGGCACTGAATTTTCAATCTGGAAAGACGTAATACTAAGGAAGATATGATTGAAGTACATATATAGAAAATAAGAATAACCTGACTCACGAAATCGTAATAACACGATTGCAAACAAACCTTACCACGTCGGTCTGGAGTTTTACGACTCTCTAACCGCGGGTTCAAGCCCCATCCATGGTATTTTTTTTAAGAATAACCTAGTTTGTACTTCAGTCCCGGCGCAATCTGAGGAAGGTATCCCCACATCCCATAATCCCAGTCCCTTGTGCCTTACTGCACGCGATTGGAACTGTGCAGACTGCGGCATAATTTCATTATAATTAAAAATTAGTTTAGACGGTTTGTAAGGAATCAGCAAGGTTTTCATAAGTCATTATATAAATACTAATATCCATTTTTCCTATAAAATTTTTAAATTCGGACATATATAGTTCAAATCTAATTCAAACCTTTCAAAGAGACCAATATCCTAAGATTCAAAAGCACAATAAGCTTGAAGCCGCTCAGAAGTTGCATTATCACGGTATGAGCACGGAAGGTAATCAAATGCGGCACTTAGAAATTGTCGCATGAAAATCAGTATTTCAGCTTTGCAAATGACTTCCAAAAAAAGAGAACTGGAATCTATACAAGTTAAAATCAATCGAAACTTTTCTCTAAGAGGGACCAGTTTTGAACTGCCATGGAATATTTAAGAATGGTCTTGAGGGCACACAAATGTTATAAAAAAAATAGAAAAGAAAACTAAACTATTTAACTTAAGATGACCATATAAAGTCAAACACTGACTTATTACTGGTCATAAGAGACAATCTCCAGATATTTCTCAGTAACTATTTTGATTAATAAAACTGGTATGTGATAACTTACACAACCTAAGATAAAGAGATTGTTTTCCTTGAGGAAGATACATTGACATTAAAAGTTTAAAACTAACCAGGAAATGCATTTTCCAGTTATTGCATAGAATACAACAAAATTTGTGCCTACACAGCATAAATCCGTGGAACGTTTCATCAATATCACGCGATACATCAGCCAGAGAATATTAATAATGCTCAGAATCGATAAAAAGGAGAAACTAAATGACAGAGCGATTTCTCAACATTTTCTTTTTGAATGTTCTTAATGATTTGTTGCAGCATATCAAGAAAAAAGTAATTTCGACCTTCCCTCTTCTTCGATGATTCTGAAAACTTCTTCGTGTAAAGAAATTATCTGTGTTCTCAAGAAATAACTGCTAGGTTTGCAGAATGGCCTACAAGTAACCGGTCACGACCATTTACCAGCTAAAGACTCGCAACCACAATATTCCAGTCATTTAGTTAACACAAAAATGGTAAACCTGTACGACTAGATCGTAAATTTTCAAGATGTATCTTTGCAGCTCGTGAAGACTGAGAAGGTACTAAGTAAATTAGCTGAGGTTAAACTGAAAGATAACTTAGCATGTGTCCTTTCTGAAGACACGAAACATGTGTCTAGGTCAGTTAATAACCCAGATGAGTCAAAACTTGACGCTATTTTGAAGTTACCTAAACCGATGTATGCAGATGTAGGATGGTTTTTCACTGGTCTAGCATTATTCAAACAATTCATTGTTAATTCATATTCTTATGAAAAATATTCAATTTGCATAGACTACTAGTAGTAGTAGTAGTAGTAGTAGTAGTAGTAGTGGTGGTGGTGGTGGTGGTGGTGGTGGTGGTGGTGGCGGTAGTGCTGTAGTAATTGTGGTGAGACATCTCGGGTTAGAGAAGGATCTCTCGACACCATTCCGGAGACCGCTGTAGCTTGACTCTTCACGTCAGCTATGGGCAATGGTTGGATGGGAATCGTTGGTTTTCAGAAAGTCCTGCCTTGTATGGGTCAATAAGCCTGATAAGGTTCATATGGTACAAAATTATTAATTTTTACATTAACATAAATGAAAAAAAATTTTAAACGTAAAAGAAAATTTTTAGAAAGGACTTAATTTTAAATGAGTTCTTGTTAATTGACCAGTTTTAGCTGTTCGGCAGGACAAACACACACACACAAACACACACACACACACACACACACACACACACACACACACACACACACACACACACACAACACACACACACACACTACATACACACATACACACACACATACACACACACATAAAAACACACACACACACACGCAACACACACACACACACACACACACACACACACACACACACACACACACACACAAAACACACACACACACACACACACACACGCACGCACACGCACACGCACACGCACATGCACACAGAAGAAATATAGAAATATAAAAGGCAAGAACCCAGGAAAATAAGGAGAGCAGTCGTAGAGCCAGAAATGAATATGCAAAGATAAGAAGGGAGGCCCAACGACAATATGAAAACGACATAGCAGCGAAAGCCAAATCTGACCCGAAGCTGTTATACAGCCACATCAGGAGGAAAACAACAGTCAAGGACCAGGTAATCAGGCTAAGGAAGGAAAGAGGAGAGACAACAAGAAATGACCGTGAAGTATGTGAGGAACTCAACAAGAGATTCAAGGAAGTGTTCACAGAAGAGACAGTAGGGGCTCCAGAAAGACGGAGAGGTGGGGCACACCACCAAGTGCTGAACACAGTACACACAACTGAGAAAGAACTGAAGAGGCTTCTGAGTGAGCTAGATACCTCAAAGGCAATGGGGCCGGATAACATCTCTCCATGGGTCCTGAGAGAGGGAGCAGAGGCGCTATGTGTACCCCTAACAACAATACGCAATACATCTATCGAAACAGGGAGATTGCCTGAGGCATGGAAGACAGCAAATTAGAATAATAATAGCATTAGTCCGCATGGCTTACGGAGGAAGAATTCTGTTCCACTTCCCCATGGAGATAAGAGGAAATAAACAAGAACAAGAACTAGAAAGAAAATAGAAGAAAACCCAGAGAGGTGTGTATATATAAGCTTGTACATGTATGTGTAGTGTGACCTAAGTGTAAGTAGAAGTAGCAAGACGTACCTGAAATCTTGCATGTTTATGAGACAGACAAAAGACACCAACAATCCTACCATCATGTACAACAATTACAGGCTTTCGTTTTACACTCACTTGGCAGGACGATAGTACCTCCCTGGGTGGTTGCTGTCTACCAACCTACTACCTATAATATATATATATATATATATATATATATATATATATATATATATATATATATATATATTATATATATATATATAGATATATATATATATATATATAATATATTTTTTTTTTTTATTATCACACTGGCCGATTCCCACCAAGGCAGGGTGGCCCGAAAAAGAAAAACTTTCACATCATTCACTCCATCACTGTCTTGCCAGAAGGGTGCTTTACACTACAGTTTTTAAACTGCAACATTAACACCCCTCCATTCACTACAGACTGATACACTCTTGAAGTCATTCTGTTTCGCTCCATTCTCTCTACATGTCCGAACCACCTCAACAACCCTTCCTCAGCCCTCTGGATAACAGTTTTGGTAATCCCGCACCTCCTCCTAACTTCCAAACTACGAATTCTCTGCATTATATTCACACCACACATTGCCCTCAGACATGACATCTCCACTGCCTCCAGCCTTCTCCTCGCTGCAACATTCATCACCCACGCTTCACACCCATATAAGAGCGTTGGTAAAACTATACTCTCATACATTCCCCTCTTTGCCTCTAAGGACAAAGTTCTTTGTCTCCACAGACTCCTAAGTGCACCACTCACTCTTTTTCCCTCATCAATTCTTTTGATTCACCTCATCTTTCATAGACCCACCCGCTGACACGTCCATCCCAAATATCTGAATACGTTCACCTCCTCCATACTCTCTCCCTCCAATCTGATATTCAATCTTTCATCACCTAATCTTTTTGTTATCCTCATAACCTTACTCTTTCCTGTATTCACCTTTAATTTTCTTCTTTTGCACACCTACCAAATTCATCCACCATTCTCTGCAGCTTCTCTTCAGAATCTCCCAAAAGCACAGTGTCATCAGCAAAGAGCAGCTGTGACAACTCCCACTTTGTGTGTGATTCTTTATCTTTTAACTCCACTCCTCTTGCCAAGACCCTCGCATTTACTTCTCTTACCAACCCATCTATAAATATATTAAACAACCACGGTGACATCACACATCCTTGTCTAAGGCCTTTTTTTACTGGGAAAAAAATTCCCTCTTTCCTACATACTCTAACTTGAGCCTCACTATCCTCGTAAAAAACTCTTCACTGCTTTCAGTAACCTACCTCCTACACCATACACTTGCAACATCTGCCACATTGCCTCCCTATCCACCCTGTCATACGCCTTTTCCAAATCCACAAATGCCACAAAGACCTCTTTAGCCTTATCTAAATACTGTTCACTTATATGTTTCACTGTAAACACCTGGTCCACACACCCCCTACCTTTCCTAAAGCCTCCTTGTTCATCTGCTATCCTATTCTCCGTCTTACTCTTAATTCTTTCAATTATAACTCTACCATACACTTTACCAGGTACACTCAACAGACTTATCCCCCTATAATTTTTGCACTCTCTTTTATCCCCTTTGCCTTTATACAAAGGAACTATGCATGCTCTCTGCCAATCACTAGGTACCTTACCCTCTTCCATACACTACAGTTTTTAAACTGCAACATTAACACCCCTCCTTCAGAGTGCAGGCACTGTACTTCACATCTCCAGGACTCAAGTCCGGCCTGCGGTTTCCCTGAACCCCTTCATAAATGTTACTTTGCTCACACTCCAACAGCACGTCAAGTATTAAAAACCATTTGTCTCCATTCACTCCTATCAAACACGCTCAGGCATGCCTGCTGGAAGTCCAAGCCCCTAGCACACAAAACCTCCTTTACCCCCTCTCTCCAACCTTTCCTAGGCCGACCCCTACCCCGCCTTCCTTCCACTACAGACTGATACACTCTTGAAGTCATTCTCTTTCGCTCCATTCTCTCTACATGTCCGAACCACCTCAACAACCCTTCCTCAGCCCTCTGGACAACAGTTTTGGTAATCCCGCACCTCCTCCTAACTTCCAAACTACAAATTCTCTGCATTATATTCACACCACACATTGCTCTCAGACATGACATCTCCACTGCATCCAGCCTTCTCCTCGCTGCAACATTCATCACCCACGCTTCACACCCATATAAGAGCGTTGGTAAAACTATACTCTCATACATTCCCCTCTTTGCCTCCAAGGACAAAGTTCTTTGTCTCCACAGACTCCTAAGTGCACCACTCACCTCATCTTTCATAGACCCATCCGCTGACACGTCCACTCCCAAATATCCGAATACATTCACCTCCTCCATACTCTCTCCCTCCAATCTGATATTCAATCTTTCATCACCTAATCATTTTGTTATCCTCATAACCTTACTCTTTCCTGTATTCACCTTTAATTTTCTTCTTTTGCACACCCTACCAAATTCATCCACCAATCTCTGCAACTTCTCTTCAGAATCTCCCAAGAGCACAGTGTCATCAGCAAAGAGCAGCTGTGACAACTCCCACTTTGTGTGTGATTCTTTATCTTTAATCCACGCCCTCGCATTTACTTCTCTTACAACCCCACCTATAAATATATATATAAATATATATATATATTTATATATATATAAATATATATATATATTATATATTATATATATATATATATATATTATATTATATATATATATATATATATATATATATATATATATTTATATATATATATATATATTATATATATTATATATTATATATATATATATATATATATATATATATATATTTATATATATATATATATATATATATATATATATATATATATATATATATAAGAGGTACCGGAGGCGGCTGTATGGCTCGGAAGTAACACCTAGGTGTTACTTCCGGTTCCTACAGAGCGGGGCCCCCCTCTGAGCTGTCCCCCCTTTTCCACCTATGTGCTAATGACCTTTTTACATATGTGCTAATGACCGACCCCACCCCACCCCGCCCCCGAAAAACCCGCCCCCTACCCTCCCCCCGCCCCCCCCCCCCTTCCCCCCCGCG